>CAUYRH010037897.1:0-13528 GCA_963574655.1 Perodicticus potto | reverse complement strand
GAGGCTGAGGCAAGAGAATTGCCTAAGTGTAGGAGTGGGAGGTTGCTGTGAGCTGTGATGCCACGGCACTCTACCATTTGCGATAAAGTGAAACTGTCTCTACAAAAAAAAAAAAAAAACAAGCAACAACAATAATGAATGCCGGGTGGCGCTTGTGGCTCAGCGAGTAGGGTGCCAGCCCCATATACCCAGGGTGGTGGGTTCAAACTTGGCCCTGGCCAAACTGCAAAAACAAAAAAATAGCTGGGCGTTGTGGCAGGCGCCTGTAGTCCCAGCTACTCGTGAGGCTGAGGCAAGAGAATCGCCTAAGCCCAGGAGTTGGAGGTTGCTGTGAGCTGTGACGCCATGGCACTCTACCAAGGGTGATAGAGTGAGACTCTGTCTCTACAAAAAAAAAGATTATAATAATAATGAATGCCATTCGGCAAAGCACTGTCACATGTGACATGAAAATAACTGTGAGACTCATCTGCCAAGGTTCTGAAACCTCAATGAGTTGTTTGTACAGTGCTGCCAATGTAAACACATGATGTCAGGTTCTTGAATTTAATAGACCTACAAGGACAGCACTGATGGTTATTCCAGAAAAAACCAGTCCCAAAATTGCTTTGAAGGTTGGACTAGGCTCTGGCATTGGTGCATAGCTTCTCAAGGGGAGTACTTCTAAGATGACCATAGTGATACTCAGCAATGAGGTGTGTAACACTTTCTCTAGGATAAGTTTGCAAACTTAATTGCCCAACAATATATAATTAACAGCCCATATGCTCCAGTGCCTGCATGTACATGGTCCTGCTATCCTATGTCTTCTGCACATTAACTCATTTACTCCACCCAGCAATGCATTAGGGAGGGCTGGTATTGCCATATTCCAAAAGAAGAAACTGGGGTCCAAAGAGGTACAAGCCCTTGAGGTAGGTCACAGCCAGAAGGGTTGAGGGGAGTCAGCCATTAGACCTTCCTCATTGCTGCCGCTCAATGACAGGAACTATTTGTCTGTCACTTGCCCGCTGGGGATTAATGCCCCCTGCAGGTTGTGTTGCCCCTGTCCCCAACATATAGACACACAACTTTTGACTACCTGCTTCTCTCTGAGTCTTCCCTCCCATCCAGACCTCTGATTTCTCTCTGTGCCTCTCTCTTGGGTTTTTTTTTTGCAGTTTTTGGCCAGGGCCGGGTTTGAACCTACCACCTCCAGTATATGGGAGGCCTCCTTGAGCCACAGGAGCCGCCCTCTCTCTTAGGTTTTGGAGAGGGACATATCTCCTGTTCTCTCAACTCTGCATTACTTTCCCCTTCTCTGTCACCAGCGGCCTCAGGCTATGGGACCCAGAACATACGACTGAGCAGAGATGCCGTGAAGGATTTTGACTGCTGCTGCCTGTCTCTGCAGCCTTGCCACGATCCTGTTGTCACGTGAGCTGAAAAGAGGGGTGGCAGGGGCAGGATGGGGTGGGCAAGGGCACTGCACAGAGAGGATTGCATATGTGGATCTGGCCTCCTGCACATCCAGGGTGCCCTGGGCAAGCCATTTAACCTCTCAGACCCTCAGTGTTCTCATCTGAGATGTGGGCACGATCCCAGTGGAAAACAATCTATCTGTGATAGGGTTAGGGCTCTTGCAACACTGCCTGGCCTTTAATAATAGCGCTTGTTACAGATTAAAATCAGCAAAGGAGAAAGGTGCATGGGGCAGAGTCCAGTAGCGACCACATATGAGCCTTTGACTGTTCTATCCCACATGGATAGTGTTTAATTCTCCTGTAATCCTATCACTCTCCTGTAATTCACCTATAATCCTAGCACTCTGGGAGGCCAAGGTGCATGGATTCTCTGAGCTCAGGAGTTTGAGATCAGCCTAAGCAAGAGTGAGACCCTTGGTTCAGTGCTCATAGCACAGCAGTTACAGCACCAGCCACATATAAGGTGGCGGATTTGAACCAAAACTGGGCCAGCTGAACAACAGCTAAACAACTGCAACAAAAAATAGCCAGGCGTTGTGGCGGGCGCCTGTAGTCCCATCTACTTGGGAGGCTGAGGCAAGAGAATCTCTTTTTTTTGAGACAGAGCCTCAAGCTGTCGCCCTGGGTAGAGTACTATGGAATCACAGCTCACAGCAACCTCCAACTCCTGGGCTCAAGCGAGTCTCCTGCCTCCGCCTCCCAAGTAGCTGGGATTACAGGCGCTCGCCACAACTCCCGGCCTTTTTTTTTTTTTTTTTTTGGTTGCAGCCGTCATTGTTGTTTGGCGGGCGTGGGCTGGATTCGAACCCGCCAGCTCAGGTGTACGTGGCTGGCACCTTAGCCCATTGAGCCACAGGCGCTGAGCCTGAGGCAAGAGAATCTCTTAAGCCCAAGAGTTTGAGGTTGCTGTGAGTTGTGATGCCATGGCACTCTATCCAGGGTGACAGCTTGAGGCTCTGTCTCAAAAAAAAAAAAAACAAGCCGAGTCAGCTGGGCGAGGTGGCTCACACCTATAATTCTAGTACTCTGGGAGGTCAAGGTGGGTGGATTGCTTGAGCTCATGAGTTTGAGACCAGTCTGAGCAAAAGCAAGACCCTATCTCTGCTAAAAATAGAAAAACTGAGGCAAAAGGATTGCTTAAGCCCAAAAGTTGGAGGTTGCTGTGAGCTATGATGCCATGGCACTCTACCCAGCGCAGCAGCTTGAGACCCTGTCTCAAAAAAATAAAATAAAATAAAAAAATAGCTGAGTGGTGTGACAGGTGCTTGCAAACCCAGCTACTTGAGAGGCTGAGGCAAGAGGATCGCTTGTGCCCAAGAGTTTGAGTTTGCTGTGAGCTATGATGCCATGGCACTCTACCGAGGACAACAAAATGAGACTCTTTCAAAAAAATTTTTAAAATAACATTGCTCGTGTTGAATACTTACTGTTACCTGCCTCTGACAGCAGGATGAAAGCGTGAAAAGTGCTTAGGCCACTAATTAAATATGTCCTTAACTAATAGTCTATTTAATAGAGATAGTAATGAGAATAGACTGTTGTTCAGTGTCCCAAAAGCCATCTTCATGTACATTATTTGCTAGAAGAACTTCGAGAACTCAGCAAGGCTATTATACTCACAGTTACAGATTAAAATCAGCAAAGGAGAAAGGTGCATGGGACAGAGTCCGGTAGTGACCACATAGGAGCCTTTGACTGTTCCAGTAGAGTCACATGGACAGCGCTTAATTCTCCAAGCAACAATGTGTGACAACACGTACAAAGTATTGCCAACCAGGAGTTTCAGTGTCCAAAGTTTTTTTCTTTTAGACAAAGTTTAATTTTGTCACCCTCGGTAGAGTGCTGCGGTGTCATAGCTCACAGCAATCTCAAACTCTTGGGCTCAAGTGATCCCCTTGCCTCAGCCTCCCGAGTAGTTGGGTCCACCACAGCACCCAGCTATTTTTAGAGACAGGGTCTTGATCTTGCTCAGAACGGTCTTGAACTCTTGAGCTCAGGCAATCCACCTGCCTCAGCCTCCCAAGTGCTATGATTATAGGCGTGAGCCACTGCGCCCCGCCTGGTGTCCAGAGTTTGTTTGTTTGTTTGTTTGTTTTGAGACATTCTCAAGCTGTTGCCCTGGGTAGAGTGCTGTGGTGTCATAGCTCACAACAACCTCCAACTCTTGAGCTCAAGCAATCTCTTGCCTGTTTTTCTATTTTTAGTAGAGACAGGAGTCTCACCTTTGCTCAAGCATGGTCTTGAACTCGTGAGCTCAAGCTGTCCACCCACCTCGGCCTCTCAGAGTGCTAGTATTACAGGCATGAGCCACCAAACCTGGCCTAGTGTCCAGAGTTTTTATTGGGGACTGGTCATATTGACATGGCCAACGGTCCATGTGGCTGACTTTAGTCTCTAGCCCCTCCAGAGGTCAAATGTTATCATTTGTGGCCCCACTTAAGCAAGGATACTCTTATCAGACAGGGCATGTTTGCAGGTTAGAGATTATCTCCTGGGAGCTAGTCAAGGGCTAGTCATTTCCTTATAAGGTGCAGGCTTTGGACAACCCAGATTGTTGAGTTAACCGCTTATCTCCACACAACACAGAATTCTTCACAGCCATGAGCATTAAAATAGTATGGTCCTGGCACAAGAATTCACCTCAGAGAGCTGAGCATTGATTGAGTGAGGTGCTGCCTGTGAGATACTTACTTAGTGGGTGCCCTGGGCAGGGAGTTGATGTAGTGCCTGTGATGATTAAGCCCTGGCTATGTGTCCTGGGCTGGGGCCAGGTCTTTCTCATTCCATCCTCCCTTTGCAGCCCAGATGGCTACCTGTACGAGCGAGAGGCGATCCTGGAGTACATTTTGCACCAGAAGAAGGAGATCGCCCGGCAGATGAAGGTGATGGGATGGGGAGAGGGAGGCAGGAGGTTTTGATTATGAGCTCACAGGCAGAGCCATTCGGCGCCCCCCATCCTTTCTCCCGGGGCCTTTGCCTGTGCTGCCTCACACTTTCCTGACTACATCCTTATCACTATCCAGATTTCAGCCCAGGTACTGCCTTCTCTGAACTGGGCTGCCAGGTTCTGACCTAGTCACTTGTCTTTTAGCACTTGTCACAGTTGTAACTATATATGCGAGTGTCTGACACGTGCCCACTTTCCCCACTAGACTGCAGACCCCTCGGCTGGGAGCAAGTCTTGCCCTCTCTGTGGCCTAGATCCTTGGTAAAGACTTGCTGAATGGGGCAGTACCCATGGCTCAGTGAGTATGGCGCCGGCTCCATATACCCAGGGTGGCAGGTTCAAATCCAGCCCCGGCCAAACTGCAACAACAACAAAAAAATAGCCGGGCGTTGTGGTGAGTACCTGTAATCCAGCTACTCAGGAGGCTGAGGCAAGAGAATCGCCTAAGCCCAAGAGCTGGAGGTTGCTGTGAGCTGTGACACCATAGCACTCTACCGAGGGCAACAAAATGAGACTCTCTTTTTTTTTTTTTTTTTAATTTTTTTGTAGAGACAGAGTCTCACTTTATCGGCCCTCAGTAGAGTGCTGTGGCGTCACATAGCTCACAGCAACTTCCACCTCCTGGGCTTAGGCTATTCTCTTGCCTCAGCCTCCCGAGTAGCTAGGACTACAGGCACCTGCCACAACGCCCGGCTATTTTTTTGTTTTGCAGTTTGGCTGAGGCTGGGTTTGAACCCACCACCTTCGGTATATGGGGCCAGTGCCCTACTCGATGAGCCACAGGTGCTGCCCAAAGTAAGACTCTCTAAAAAAAAAAAAAAAAAAAACGACTTGCTGAATGAATGGCCATTGCCTCACCTATCTAAGCCTTGGTTTCATCTATCTGTAAAATAGGCTGACAGGGCCAAATTAGAGGACACTGTGGGGCACCTAGGACATGGGTGCAGAATTCTTAAGAAGTTTACTTAGAAGGCTGGGTGAGGTGGCTCTCACCTGTAATCCTAGCACTCTGGGAGGCCAAGGTGGGTGGATTGCCTGAGCTCACAGATTCGAGACCAGCCTGAGGCAGAGCAAGACCTCGTCTCTAAAAATAGCAAGACGTTATGACAGGTACCTGTAGTCCCAGCTACTCGGGAGGCTGGTGCAAGGGGATCACTTGAGCCCAAGAGTTTGAGGTTGCTGTGAGCTGTGATGTCATAGCACTCTACCAAGGGCTATAAAGTTAGACTCTGTCCAAAAAAAAAAAAAAAGGGCGGCACCTGTGGCTCAAAGAGTAGGGCACTGGCCCCATATACTGGGTATGGCAAGTTCAAACCTAGTCCCTCCAAACAATAACTATAACCAAAGATAGCTGGGCACTGTGGAGGGCGCCTGTAGTCCCAGGTAATCGGGAGGCTGAGGCAAGAGGATCACTTAAGCCCAAGAGTTTAAAGTTGCTGTGAACAGCTTGAGACTCTGTCTCAAAAAAAAAAAAAAAAAGGCTTGGCAACAGTATCACAGTGGTTATAGCACCAGCCACTTACACCCAGGCTGGCAGGTTCGAACCCAACCCGAACCAGCTAAACAACAATGACAGTTGCAACAAAAATAGTGGACGTTGTGGCAAGCGCCTATAGTCCCAGCTACTTGAGAGGCTGAGGCAAGAGAATCACTTAAGCCCAGGAGTTTGAGGTTGCTGTGAGCTGTGACGCCACAGCACTCTACTGAGGGCAACATAGTGAGACTCTGTCTCCAAAAAAAAAAAAAATAGTTTACTTAGAACCAAGCCTAGCCTTCCATGGGTAAACTCATTTGGAAGGTAGGAAGGACCCTGTTTATTCCCATGTTTGAGGCACAGTGGGTCTGTCCCCTTCACCTACTTGGCTTGCTGGAGCTAAGCTTTTTTTTTTTTTAGAGACAGAGTCACCCTCGGTAGAGTGCCGTGGCATCACAGCACACAGCAACCTCCAACTCCTGGACTTAGGCGATTCTCTTGCCTCAGCCTCCCGAGTAGCTGGGACTACAGGCACCCGCCACAACACCCGGCTGTTTTTTGTTGCGGTTTGGCTGGGGCCGGGTTTGAACCTGCCACCTTTGGTATATGGGGCCAGTGCCCTACTTACTGAGCCACAGGTGCTGCCCTGGAGCTAAGCTTTTTGTCTCAAGTGAGTGGCTTCCCTGTGCCCATGTCCTCTACACAGCCTGGTGGCTCATCATCATGGTCATGTTGGAGGTCCTTCTGACCATTACTCACCATCATTGTTACAGCTGGGTATAAGCTCGGTAGCCTGAGGCAGTCTCAGCTGTAGCACTACGCAGGCACCTTTGTGTGCCAGGCAGGACCAAGCATGGGATACACCTTCAATCCTGCCACCCTCACACCCTGCCTAGCGCATTGTACCACTCCATAAACATTTGATCTATTACTCTCCTGAATCTGAAGCCCATGTCCACCGTGCCAGGACATGATCTGGTACATGCACTATATAATAAACATCACGTGGCCAGCAAGTATCACTCAGTGAACACTTAACTAGGTACCAGGCTCGCGGTTATATATTGTGTAATCCTTGTAGGAGTGCCCCACCAAGGCAGGGTCATCATTGCTAGTCCATTTTACAGATGAGGAAACTGAAGCTGGGAGAGGTCACAGAAGTGACAGAGATGGGGTTTGGGCCCTAGCCCTCTGGCTCCAGCTAAACTGTTGACCGTTCTGCTGCCAAGGAACACCCAAGACACTGCGTCCTGAAATGGCTACACAGGAAATTACCCAAGTGTTCTGTAGTAGGGAAGGGACAAGTCACAGAATGCTGTAAAACCAACTAAAGGTTTTCACGCAGGCAGTCCCCAGTCTCTGCCAGCGATGTCAGCAGGTGTCTTGTATGGACCTCTGTTTGCCCACCTGTGAAAGCCCCCAGGTGGTATAGACTTAGCCCCTGCTTGCTACTTCAGGCCTATGAGAAGCAGCGAGGTGCCCAGCGGGATGAGCAGAAGGAGCTGCAGAAGGCAGCGGCCCAAGACCACGTGCGTGGCTTCCTAGAGAAGGAGGCAACCATTGTGAGCCGTCCTCTCAACCCCTTTACGGCCAAGGCTCCCACGGGGACCAGCCCAGGTGAGTGGAAATGACTCGCTGTGGGTGGGTCCCTGTGGGCTGTCCAGGGTTCAGCATCTGAGCCTGTTTCTCCCTTCCCCACAGATGATGCTCAGCCTGGGCCCAGTGCGGGACCCCCAGGAAAGGACAAAGACAAAGTGCTGCCCAGCTTCTGGATTCCCTCACTGACTCCTGAGGCCAAGGCCACCAGACTGGAGAAACCGGTGAGCCCCCTCAGCAGCACTGCACCCACTTAACCAGGGAGAGCCAGGGTGCTAGGTACCCTGAAGCTCCCTTCCCCTCCACCTAGCACCAGCCTGCTGACCCACCTTCTCTCTTGGCAGTCACGCACAGTGACCTGTCCCATGTCTGGGAAACCACTGCGCATGTCGGATCTAACACCTGTGCGCTTCACGCCTCTGGATGGCTCTGTGGACCGTGTGGGGCTCATCACACGCAGTGAACGCTACGTGTGCGCCGTGACCCGCGATAGCCTGAGCAATGCCACGCCATGTGCTGTGCTGCGGCCCTCGTGAGTCCCCTGCAGAGGGGAAGGAGGGGAGAACCCAAGACTGGAGTGGCAGGGCTGGGCATGGGGGATGTGTCCCCCCCAACAGTCCCTGATCAGAATTCCCACCTTCACCTTCTGCAGTGGGGCCGTGGTCACCCTTGAGTGCGTGGAGAAGCTGATTCGGAAGGACATGGTGGACCCAGTGACTAGTGACAAGCTCACAGATCGCGATATCATTGTGCTGCAGCGGGTGAGCTACCCGCTCAGTCCCTTCCCTCTCCCACCCCCTACGCCCATTCCTCACCCCTCCCCAGGCCTGCACCCTTTCTGGGCCCTGCTCTTCTGTGGTTCCTTCCTTGTCGCGCTCTCTCCCTCACTCCTCATCCTTCTGAGTCGGTATCCAGCTTCACCTGGACTCCTCACTGCCACCTGGAGTCCCAGCCCACCTCCACCTCATCTTTCTTCCCACCTTCCCTAGGGTGGCACAGGCTTCGCAGGCTCTGGAGTGAAGCTGCAGGCCGAGAAGTCGCGGCCAGTGATGCAGGCCTGAGTGCGCGCTCGGGAGACCAAATAAACAGTCTGTGGTGTGCATGGACGTGGCGTCTTCATTCATGAGGAAATGGGGTCACCAAGCTGTGTTCCCAAGGTGGGCAGGCTGGAGTTTGAAAAAGTGGGTTAAGCATACTGACTGTGGCTTCACATTAAAAGCAAAATCTGAATTGAATGCAAGTGCAGAGCATTAAAATTGGCTAGAAGTCAAAGTCTGAGCCATGCCCATGTGAGGGTTCCACTTTAATAGGCTAAATAGAAATTCCCCCAAGAGCCCTTTGTCAGGATTCCTGAGTTCTGACAAGTTTGCAGCATGTGGGATGTTCAGGAGTGCGTCTTCTGAAGTCATGTGTAATAAGGCTCACAAGTTGTATGAGAGGAGCACAGTAGCACCCAGTCCAGAAAGGGTGCACCAGGATACCCCTCCCCCACATCTGACTGCTGGAGGGTGGAAAGGAAGAGGAAACCACAGTGCAAAGGCCCAGAGGCAGCAAAGTGCTGTGCAGATCTAAGAGCAAAGGGAGGGTGTGTGAGGGGTGGGGTGGAGGGAGGCAGGGAACCCTTAAAGCTTTGTGTTAATAACCATTTACTCCCAACATTGCCTGGGTAGGATACAGAACTAGAACACACTCAAACAAGATTTAAAAAATAAAGACTTACTGTTCCTGACTCACTGAACAGTGACACTCAGGTCCTGTCTTTTAGTAAGAAGATGGATGGCTCCTGTCATCCTTGCCCCCCAGGGAGCCCTCCAAACTTGGCATTTACGCTCACAGGCACTTTTAGAACTTTTCTGTGGTACCTGAGAGCCCTCACACCCCACTCCTATGTCCTCATCCCTTGGAAACTTGCTCGTTGCTCCTGGGAGCCACTGCAACCTGGGCCTGCCCCAAGCTGTTAATCTACAGCCCTCTAGTGCCCTCTCTACAGTCCTGGAAGAGGAATGTGCCTACCCATTTCACAGAATGGGCTACGTAGGCTGAGAAGGCACAGCTTGTCCATAGTTAAAACTGCTGAAGGGCGTGGCAGAAGCCAAGTTCAACTGGGGGCCAACTGCCTTTGGAGACACCCCAAGTCCCATGCTTCCCTCATCCTGTCCTGTCCTTCCTCCATTTATTCCCCTTACTATCACCCCACTGACTCTTCCCCCCTAGACAGTCCAGTCCATCCCTTTCTACCCAGGGGGCTTCACGTCATGCCCTCCTTCCTTAACCGTTCCTGATCTTGTCCTCTTTGCTACAGCCCCAGCTACCCCTGAATCCTTCTGGTTTCCTCTCAGCCCCCTGAGAGCCCCAGTCTTGTTCATCTGTGGCATGGACCACTTTGCCTCCAATAGAAACTAGAAGAGTCTCTAAGCTGGGTGTCACAGCTCACACTGGTAATCCTACCACTTTGGGAGGCTGAGGCAGGTAGATTGCCTGAGCTCACAGGTTTCAGACCAGCTTGAGCAAAAGTGAGACCCCACCTCTAAAAATAGCAGGCATTGTGGTAGGCAGCTGTAGTCCCAGCTACTTGGGAGGCTGAAGCAAGAGAATCATTTGAGCCTAAGAGTTTGAGGTTGCTGTGAGCACTACCTGGAGGGACAAATGAAACTCTGTCTCAAAAAAAAAAAAAAAATGAGTGGCACCTGTGGCTCAATGGGTAGGGTGCCAGCCTGGCCAAAGTGCAACAAAAAATAGCCAGGCATTGTGGTGGGCGCCTGTAGTCCCAGCTACTCAAGAGGCTGAGGCAAGAGAATCGCCTAACCCTAGGAGTTGGAGGTTGCTGTGAACAGTGTGATGCCACGGCACTCTACCTCTACCAAGGGCCAAGGAGTGAGACTCTGTCTCTACAATAAATAAATAAATAAATAAATAATCAAATAACGGTTTTGAAGTTACCCAGTAGAGGAAGCAAGGGCAGAAGCACAGCTTCTGCTGCAGCAAAAGGAAGAGACGGGAAGGGAAGTGAGACAAATCTTGTCTTTTCAGAGCAGAGGTTCTGCAGTTGCTGATCTAAACTTTCCAGCAAGATCTGGCCATGGTGGGGCAGGTTGAGGCGCAGGCAGGCCCAGGGGCTTCATCTGCTACCTGTGCCTTCAAGGGGCTCATAGTGCTTCAAGAAAATTGCAATTGGCTAGGTATGGTAGTTAATGCCTGTAATCTCAGCACTCTGGGAAGCCAAGGCAGGTGGATTGCCTGAGCTCACAAGTTTGAAATCAGTCTGAGGGCGGAGCCTGCGGCTCAACGGAGTAGTGTGCCAGCCCCATATGCTGGAGGTGGTGGGTTCAAACCCAGCCCCAGCCAAAAACTGCAAAAAAAAAAAATCAGTCTGAGCAAGAGCAAGACCCCTGTCTCTAAAAATAGCCAGGTGTTGTAGCAGGCACCTATAGTCCCAGCTACTTGGGAGGCCGAGGCAAAAGCATTGCTTGAGCCCAAGAGTTTGAGGTTTCTGTGAGCTGTGACACCATGGCACTCTACCGAGGGCAACAAACTGAGATCCTGTCTCAAAAAGATAAGGAAGGAAGGAGAGAGCGAGAGCAAGAGAGAGAAAGAAGAAAGAAAGAAAAAGAAAATTGGCTTCGCACCCATAAGCACAGTGGTTACGATGTCAGCCACATACACCAAGGCTGGTGGATTTGAAACCTGCACAGGCCTGCTAAAACAATGACAACTACAACTAAAAATAGCCGGGCATTGTGGTGGGCGCCTGTAGTTCCAGCTACTTGGGAGGCTGAGGCAAGTGAATTACTTGAGCCCAAGAGTTTGAGGTTGCTGTGAGCTGTGACGCCACGGCAGTCTACCCAGGACAACAGCTTGAGACTCTGTCTGCAAAAAGCAAAAAAAGCAGAAAGAAAACAGGATAGTGGTTATTCTTGAGGGGGTGGGAGGTAATTTCTGGGTCCTCCTAGGAGCTGATAATTTTTTTATTTTCAGATAGAGTCCTGCTCTGTCATCCAGGCTAGAGTACAGTTGCGGGATCATACCTCACTGCAGCCTTGAACCCCTGGGCTCAAGCGATCCTCCTGCCTTAGCTTCTGAGTAGGTGGGATTACAGATGCACAACATTGCATCTTTCTTTTTTTTTCTTAATATCCCAAAGTGTTGGGATTACTGGTGTCAGCCACCGCGCCTGGCAACAAACTATTCTGTATAAGTAATTTGTTGCTATGTGTGAGTATTATTTTGCTAAAAAATGTTTTCAAATACGCAGCCCCCCCAAGATTTATGAATTTGCCCTCACTCTCCCATAAATTAATTCTCAATCTCAAGCCACTAGGGGGAAGTATGTTATAATTAACAGCTTGAAGTCAAACATCCTTGGATTAAAATTCCATCCTTCTCACAGAAAACAATTATAAACTTTGGAAAAGATAGACCGCAAATAAAGGCATTGGAAGATAAAAAGCAGGCTGGAAACGAGAGGAGTTGACACTCAGAAAAAGGAAAGCACTAGGTGAGTTTCTCATTTGTACTGTGTTTAGAATGGGGACAAATTCTAATCCATGCCGTGAGGGGCAGCTAAAACACCAAGGGAAAATCCAGTCTTCCTAACTTGAATAACTATAGTAACAGAAAAGTGATGTGATAAATCCTGGAAAGGAGAGCCAGAGATGAATACTTCAAATATTTTATATTAAACTCTACTCAAGCGGCCGGAAGAGGTGGCTCATGTCTGTAATCCCAGCACTCTAGGAGGCCGAGGCAGGTGGATCATCTGAGCTCACAGGTGAAGACCAGCCTGAGCCAGAGTGAGACTTCACCTCTAAATATAGCCAAGTTGTGGCAGCCTCCTGTAGTCCAGCTACTTGGGAGGCTGAGGCAAGAGAATCGCTTGAGCCCAGGAGTCTGAGGTTGCTGTGAGCTATGATGGCACAACACTCTACGGAGGGCGACCAAAGACCAAGTGAGACTCTGTCTAAAAAAAAAAAACACTCTGTCTAAAAAAAAAAAAAACATAAAAGATGTTATGTCTTTTTTTTCTTTTTTTGTAGAGACAGAGTCTCACTCTATCACGCTCAGTAGAGTGCTGTAGCATCACAGCTCACAGCAACCTCCCACTCCTGGGCTTAAGCGATTCTCTTGCCTCAGCCTCCCCAGTAGTTGGGACTACAGGCGCCCACCATAATGCCCGGCTATTTTTTTGTTTTTGCAGTTCGGCCGGGGCCGGGTTTGAATCCGCCACCCTCCATATATGGGGCCAGAGCCCTACCCGCTGAGCCACAGGCACCACTCAAGATCTTATGTCTTTTATTAAAGTTATTTTCAAGTATTTTTTTCTTTCTTTCTTCTTTTTGAGACAGAGTCTCACTTGGTCGCCTTCCGTAGAGTGCCCTGTCTTCATAGCTCATAGCTATGACTCAGACTCCTGGGCTCAAGTGATTCTCTTCCCTCAGTCTACCAAGTAGCTGGGACTATAGGTTCCCACCACAATGCCCGGCTATTTTTAGAGGCAGGGTCTCGCTCTGACTCAGGCTGGTCTTGAACCTATGATCTCAAGTGATCCACCCGCCTTGGCCTCCCCAAGTGCTGGGATTACAGGAGTGACCTGCTGAGCCCATCCCTAAGACATAAGATCTTTACACTAACAGCGGTTCTTAACCTGTGGGTCATGAACTTTTTTGGGGGGGGGGTAGAGACAGAGTCTCCTTTTATCACCCTCTGGAGAGTGCTATGGCGTCACACAGCTCACAGCAACCTCCAATTCTCGGGCTTAGGCAAGTCTCTTGGCTTAAGCGATTCTCTCGCCTCAGCCTCCCGAGTACCTGGGCCCACGGGCGCCCGCCTCTTTTTGGTTGTAGTTGGCACCGTTGTCTGGCAGGCCCGGGCTGGGCTGGGCTGGATTCGAACCCGCCAGGTCCGATATTACGCCCTAGGCGCTGAGCTAGTGGATGCCCTTTAAGAGCACCAGGCAGGATATTCACGCGCACCGTTAAGGCGGCACGGGAAGACGGGGGCGGAAAGAGGCCAGGCGGGACTGA
Organism: Perodicticus potto; assembly: GCA_963574655.1. Classification (NCBI taxonomy): domain Eukaryota; kingdom Metazoa; phylum Chordata; class Mammalia; order Primates; family Lorisidae; genus Perodicticus; species Perodicticus potto. The sequence goes on along the minus strand of CAUYRH010037897.1, from coordinate 28 downwards.
TATTTTTGCCCTTTGCCCTCTGCCCTAG
>CAUYRH010037896.1:0-30573 GCA_963574655.1 Perodicticus potto | reverse complement strand
GAATGAGTCGTCTACTTATTTTATTATTATTATTGAGACAGAGCCTCAAGCTGTCACGCTGGATAGAGTGCTGTGGCATCACAGCTCATAGCAACCTCCAATTCCTGGGCTCAAGCGAGTCTCCTGCCTCCACCTCCCAAGTAGCTGGGACTACAGGCGCCCGCCACAACCACCGGCCATTGTTTGGTTGCAACCACCATTGTTGTTTGGCGGGCCTGGGCTGGATTCAAATCTGCCAGCTCAGGGGTACGTGGCTGGCACCTTAGCCCGTTGAGCCACAGGCGCCTAGCTTATTTTATTATTTTTGATTTGGCACTTTTAATTTTTATTAGTGTTCAATTAAAATGGACATGGTTTTAGAAAAGCAAAAGTTATAAGACAATGCTAGTGTTTTGAATACCACTTCATCCAGTACATTGGCACTAAATTAAAAACGACTACTTGTCAATATAATGAAGATTATTTATCATTCGGTTTCATATGTAGTAAAGGAAATCCACCATGTCCCACCTGTGTAATTTGTAGTGGAACATCAGCAAATTAAGCTATGGATCCTAGCAAATTAAAGGGCCATTTATAATCCAGACATTCCCACTTGTCTGAAAAGCCAGTGGAATATTTCAAACGACTTGCATTCAGTAACAGAAGCAAAAATATGGACCAAATATGCAATGATATCAGATAAAGCAAAAGAAGTGAGTCACACAGTTGTAGAAATTGTAGTTAGGAAAATGAAATCTTATACAATTGTAGAATCTATCATTTTACTGGCTTCCATGCAATTGTAAAAACAATATTTGGAGAAGAATACAAAAAGGAAATTTAAAAAATTCTGCTTTCAGATAATACAATTTCTTGATGTGTTAAAGAACTACCTGAAAATATACAATTTCAAGTAGTATGTCACCTCAGAAGTAAACATGGTTCCAATTCAGTTGGATGAATCTATAGATCTGTCTATAAAGAAGAAATCCTAGAATAGTTTTTATTTTGTCAACCACTCTAAACAACAATGGCCCAAGATATTTTCGATTTGACTGATAATTAATTATAATAACTTGTCTTGGGGTTCCTGCATAAGTATTTGTACGGATGGTGCCTTGTCTATGTCTGGAGGAGTAAAAGTATTTACTACACTTGTGCAAAAAAAAAAAACCAAAAATTATTTTTACACAATTTTCTATAAATGTTAGTGTCAAAATCATTAGTGTCTGAATTACAAATGTTCCTAGGTGACACTTTTCAAATTATTAATTATATAAAAAGCAGGCCTTTGCAGTCAATAATTTTTTTTTTTGAGACAGTCTCACTTTGTCACCCTCTGTGGAGTGCCGTGGCTCACAGCTTACAGCAACCTTAAACTCTTGGGCTCAAGTGATCCTCTTGCCCCAGCCTCCCAAGTAGCTGAGACTACAGTCACTGCCACAATGCCCAGCTATTTTTATAGATGAGATCTCACTCTTGCTTAGGCTGGTCTGTTAACTACTGTGCTCACGCAATCCACCTGCCTTGGCCTCCCAGAGTGCTAGGATTAAAGGCATGAGCCACCCACCTTCCCCTACTTGCAGTCAAGATTATTTGCAGAATTATATTCCTCAATGGATGCTTTTCATATGCAGCTCTTACTGCCTAAGGAAGGGAGATGTTATCTTGAGGAAGAGTTCTATCAAGATTTTGTGAAATAAAGTATCAACTTTTAAAAGAAGGCAACATTTTACATTAGGTGATTTACTTTGTGACCAGGTTTGGTGTAATAAAATTGCATTTTTCAGATTTCAGTGTTTGAATACTCTTAGTAATAAGAATATGCAGAGAAATCATGAAAATATTCTCACACTTACAGATAATAATTAATGCTTCAGAGAAAAATTACTATTCTGGAAGGAAAGGATTAAAAGAGAAACTGAACTCATTTGTCTGAACTAGTGAAAAGGTGTAAACAAGATAAAAATCTTACTGAAAAAATTTTACAAATTTTAGATTATATGCGAATTTTGAAAAATATTTCCCTGCACCTACACTTTATATTGCTGGGTTGGGTGCGAAATCTCCCAAGTACATGTACGTCAGCAATTTAAAATATTACATAAGAGTAAGAGTTAACAGAAGTAAAGAAAAAGACAAGAGAATTGCAATTAAAATATTCAACAACAGATATAACAACCTTTTGATTCTCTCTCAAGGGTGAATTTCCAAATATTACCAATAAAGCAATAGAAATGCTTCTTCTATTCTCCACAACATTATTTGTGTGAAGCAAGCTTCTCTGCAATGAATAGTATTAAAAACAAAAATCAATCACAGCCAGAATCCTTGGAGGATTTAAGAGTATGTTTGTCCAAAATTCGACCTTGCAAAGAAGACAGTCTAAAAAACCATCAAGCTCGTTAAATGTTAAATTATAACAGAAAAATAAACATAAATAAGTTTTTAAAGAATTTTAATTATCTTATTACAAATTATAATAAATTGTTCTTTTTTTGGCCGTGATGGTGCATTTTGTGTCAATCAATCAAAAAAGGTATTTTTTATTTTATTTTGATCTACGTAACAAGTGTGCCGCATTAATTATCAGTTCAAGCGTTCCACGAGATCAAAAAAGGTTGAAAAACACGAGGTCTAAACTTATTCCAGCCTCTAAGCCCATTTTTCCTCTAACTGGAATGTCTCTCCCACCTTCACAGGCTGGGCCAGGGCTCAAAACTGGCCTCCAAAGAGCCCTTCCCTTGCTCCCTCTGCCTCCCCCATTATTTTATCAAATTAAGTTCCAAATTCCCTCTCTTCCTTTTCTTTTTTTGAGACAGTCTCGATCTGTCACCCTGGGTAGAGCCAGATTCTCTCCGTTCTAGTTATCTCCTCCTCCTCCTAGATTGTGAGCTTCTCGAGGACAGGACCCGGGTCTATTCTGCGTCTAGGGGCAGCGCTGCAGCCTAGACCTAGGCTCGGCACAGACTAAGGCGGTGACCCCCGGGCTGGTAACTCATCCAAAAGTCCACGTTTGAGCTTTGAAGCCGATGGAGCATTCGCCGTGATGGCGCTAGTCTTCCCAGAACAGACCCCTTTTCTGGGTGTCAAGGGTAAGCGCCTCTTTACCCCAGAGGGGCTTCGTCAGGCGCGTTGGACACTCCGTCCAGTCCCGTATATGAATCTGGATTCTCGGGCGGGCGTGGATGTGGGCTTTGGGAAACACGAACGGCCACAGCTGCTGGCCCCAGCAAGGTGAGGTCAGGAAGGCGCACAGATGAGGTTTCTGGAACATCCACGAGCACAGTGAAACACGTAGGTACGTTCTCCTGCGGAATCTGAGCCAGCAGGGTCGGGCGGGCAACAGAACCCAGCGTTGCCGACCGCCTCCAGCACCCGTCAGAAGTCTTTAACCTAAACTTCGGGAGTGAGGTGCAGGACAAAAACGTGTGCCCCTCCTCCTAATAGAGAGAGAGAAGACGAGTCATCACCGATACACAGCTTCGGGGAACCAACCAGAAAACTCACCGGAAAGCGTAAGCTGCACGGACCCCCCAAGCTACTCCGGCTGGCGGGCGGAGCCCTCGAACGCAGCCGCGAGCGCAGAGCTTGCACAGCCGCAGTAGAAGCCGCACGCGATTCAGAGAGGCCGGCAAAGGCAGATGAAGCCTCGCGCGGCTAGGGTGGGGCGCGGCACTGGGCGGAGCTAATCCCCCTTCACGCGCTGACGCGACCGGTCGCGGCGGAAGGGTGCAGGCGCGCAGGCGTGGCGGTGGCGGAAAGCAGGGGGTCGGGGCCGCGCAGGCGCCCTGAGAGGCGGTAGCGGCGCGGCGGTGGCGGCGGCGGGGGTAGAGGCGGCAGCTGTAAGGGGTTTCCGGGAAGATGGTGCTGATTAAGGAATTGTGAGTAGGTCCGTGGGCGCGAGCGAGGCTCCGAGATGGTGGTGGTGGGAGATTGGTTGGTTGAGTAGCTACAGACTACTATTAAAACGGAGCGGGCTCCAGCCAGCCGCTCCCTGCGGGCGCCCCTCCCCCCGACACGCACCCCCGGCCCACCCAAGGCCCTTCCACTCGGTGCTGCTGGACCCTGCAGGCTGTGCGGTGGTAACAAGGCCGCCCTCTCCTCCCCAGGGACAGGCGGCTAGATTCAGGCCCGAGCGCATGGCTGGGGAAGGCACAGCCGAGAGTTTCCGCTGTGACCCGCCTTCTCACCAACCCTTCACCTCTTGTCTGGGTCTAGGCCCCCCCCAGGCCTGTTGGTGGGACGGAGCCCTATTCCGAGGGTGGGGGAGACACGCTGGGTCTGATTGTGATTTCTTGTCTGGGGTGGAGCCTGCTTGTAATCGGCAGGAGATGGACTTGTCAAGTGAAGGTAGCTTTGGTGGCAGGACTCGAGGTGGGACGTTGGCGCCCTGAAGTTCGAGGAGTCGGGAGGAAACCTGCACTTCTCTGGGCTCTTCAAATGACTTGACGGAAGAGCCATCTCTGCTTTGGATATTAGTTTGCACATCTTTTAAGATGAGGTGACACTTTGGGCCCCACCCACTTCATGGGATTGTAGTGTGGAGTGAACACGTGTTCTGTCAAATGAAGGGGTATCCAGGGCCATCAGAGCAGCGGAGTGATTTTGTTGAAAAGTTAACAGCTTTTTCCACTGGCAGAGATTGTCTGGAAGTAAATGTTCAGCTGTCACAGCTGGTTCTGGTCATTATCATGCCTTGGGCAACTAACACATTTCAAATATGGCCCGTTTTCACATTTCTCTTTTCATTGTAAATTCTTGAAAATGATTTTTGCTTAATTTAGCTATCTTCAGACATCTTATTTTTAGTGTTCTCAAACCTTCTTTAAACAAATCAGTGATGCTTACTTCTCTGCTTAATTCTCTCCAGAGACCCCCTGCATCACCAGGAATAAAAATCAAAGCCTCTACAACCAGTCTGCAAAGTCTTACGCTGTTTTCTTTTCTGCTCTGATCTCATTTACTGTTTTTTCTTCTCCCATTCCAGCCTAACAAGCTTCCTTGCTGTTTCTCCACTACTCTAGAATAAGCTGAGTTCAGGACCTTTCTGCTTGCTTTTGTCCCCTTTGCTTGAAGTGCTCTTCCCTCAGATATTTGACCTACCTCCTTTCAGGTCTTTGCTGGAATGTGGTTTTCTCAGGGAATCCTCTGAAGACTTAATTGTCACTCTCACCAAATGGTATTTGCTTTCCCTACTTTATTGGTCTTGACTGCACTTACCACCATCTAACGTATAACACAATTTATTATTTTCTCCCTCCATCTACTGAATGTATTCTCTTTCTACATGTAAGCTCCATGAATTTGTCTGCTTTGCTCACCTCCATATCCCCAGGTTTTAGAATAGTTGGTGGCACATAGTAGATGCTTAGTAAATAAGTAAATATTTGTTAATAAATTGATGAAAAATTGTAAATTTGATCAATGACAGATTTTGAGAAAAAACATTTTTGCTTTTTGTGGTAGAGTAAAATTTTGCAGTTCAAGCTCTTTATATAGACAGTCCCCAAATTACGGACTCCCAACTGATGTACAACCCATACTTAAGAACGAAGGCTATTGCAGGTAGTGTTAAATGGCCCCATTCCAATTTACATACAAATTGAACTTAAGAACAAATCTACACAACCTGTATCATTTGTCACCCAGGGAATGCTTGTAATACTGAAAGTTGGGTTTATGTAAAAGTTTTCTTACATGTTTATTCATGCAAGTGTCACCTCATTTATTACTGTGACATCTATCTGATGTAGGTAGGTAGTAAGACAGAAGGAAATTAACTTGGGTCCTGTACCATTGCCAGTGATTTTTTGAAAGTGATTTTAGATCAGAGATTTAGTTATTTTTATTTTTTGAGACAGAGTCTCACTGTGTCCCCCTCAGTAGAATGCTGTGGTGTCATAGCTCACAGCAACCTCAAACTCTTGGTCTTAAACGATTCTCTTGCCTTGGCCTCCCAAGTTGCTGGGACTACAGGTGCCTGTCACAATGCCCCGCTATTTTTTGGGGGGGGGTTATTGTCATTGTTTGTTAGGCCTGGGCTGGGTTCGTATCTGCCAGCTCCGGTGAATGTGGCTGGCGCTCTAGCCACTGAGCTACAGGCCTCGAGTTTAGTTATTATTCTCTTATTAGTTATTTTTTTCCTCCAAAAATGTGAATTAAATGTTCAGTAGCTCTCTTTGACATCTGTGTCAGTAGTAGTAAAGTAACTCATGGAAATCATTGGGAATTGCATGCTATATTTTTTGCAGACCTTTATTTTTATTGTAAAAATTTACCAAGGTACCAAATATTGAAATGTGCCCAGAGTCTACCCTAAGGAGTTATAAATTAAATTTCTTTTCTTCCTTTCTTTCTTTTCTTTTCTTTTTTTTTTTTTTTTTGGTGAGTCATCGTTTTATAGCTCACAGCAACCTCAAACTCTTGGGCTTAAGCAATTCTCCTGTCTCAGCTTCCCAAGTAACTGGGACTATAGGTGCCCACCACAATGCCTGGCTAGTTTTTCTATTAGTAGAAATGGAGTCTGGCTTTGCTCAGGCTGGTATTGAACTCTTCAGCTCAGGTAATCCACCTGCCTCAGCCTTCAAGAGTGCTACAGTTACAAGTGTGAGCCAATAAATTAAATTTCTTGATGTTCACTCCCTCATGTACGTCTTCTCAGGTCTTATTTTTCTCCCTAGACTTTTTGAAGGTAGAGGCTGTTTCTTAGAGTATTCCCAATGTCTAGCACAGCATCTAGTCTAGCTAGCACACTGTAAGTTCTTCATGTTTTTGAATGAAATAATGATCTTAGAATTCAACTTTTTGAAATTGTTTTTGGTCAGAAGTATTGAATAGGTCATTCCTATGTGAACATTTTGGTAAACTGAAATACTTTGGCATATGTTTGTTGTCCTACAAAATTCATCCTTTTTTGATAAGAATTAAAAGGTTAGAAGACGTTGGGATGGGTGGGTTCCCTTCAGGTTACTATTTAAACAATAGACAAATGCCATTAAAGTCTTGGTTTTTTTTTTTGTTTTTTTTTGAGACAGCCTCAAGCTGTCACCCTGGAGAGAGTGCTGTGGCATCACAGCTCACAGCAACCTCCAATTCCTGGGCTAAAGCTAGTCTCCTGCCTCTGCCTCCCAAGTAGCTGCCTCCCACTACAGGCGCCCGCCCCAGTGCCCAGCCATTTTTTGGTTGCAGCCATCATTGTTGTTTGGTGGGCCCAGACTGGATTCGAACCTGCCAGCTCAGGTGTACGTGGCTGGTGCCTTAGCCCGTTGAGCCACAGGCGCCAAGCCAAAGTCTTGGTTTTAAAGAACTATTTGCTGGTTCTTTTTGGAAACTTATTTTCAAAGTTTGAAATTTTTTGGATTGCCCTAGACCAGGGGTCCTCAAACTATGGCCCGCGGGCCACATGTGGCAGTGTGAATTGTATTTGTTCCCATTTTGTTTTTTACTTCAAAATAAGATGTGCAGTGTGCATAGGAATTTATTTGTTCATTGTTTCTTTTTTTAAGTGAATTGGCCCCCTGTTTAAAAAGTTTGAGGACACCTGCCCTAGAAGGTGAATACTGCTTTTAGAATGATAATGAAAAAGCTAAACCTCTATGTTCCTTTTTCCTTTTCCTTTTTAAAAAACACATCTTGAAGTTATTTGACTCCTCATCTGAATATCTTAGTTTCTCTGAAAGTGTTGTTAAATAAAAATGGGGCTTTTCCTGCTAAGTGAGTATGTTTTGAAATTACTCAGCCAAGATTCTTTTGTTCTGTGTAACTTCAAGAAGACTTTAACTTTTTCCCCTTTCATCCCATCCTTGCATTCTCTCTACATCCACCATCTTGCTTCAGGCCTTTGTAATAACCCTTGCCTGGCCTCCCAAAAGATGGCTTTTCCCCATTCTCCTGCTTCTCAATGTTTTTAACCACCTGCAGAAGACTAATTCAAGTTAGCTTTAGTTGTCATTTATCTCTTGGAACAACTTTCCAGGATTCCTTATTGCCTGATGAATATAATAATTTCTTACCCTATTATTCGAGGTCCTGAAAATATATTCCCAACCTATGTCTTTCTGCCTCCCCTCCCCCAGATTGTGCTACTGAGAAAGTGAGGTTAGTGTGCTCCTTCAGAAGGAGACAGCTAAGATGACTAGAGATTTTTAGGTATGACGGAACTTACAAGAAGTTTATTTTTTTTTTCTTTCTGTTCTTTTTTTTTTGTTTTTGAGTCTTGCTCTGTCCCTGGGGCTAGCGTGCCATGGCCTCAGCTTAGCTCACAGAAACCTCCAAACTCCTGGGATCAAGCAATCCTCCTGCTTCCAGTGTCCTGAGTAGCGGGGACTGCAGACGTGTGCCACCATGCCTGGCTAGTTTTTGTATGATCTTGTGCTTGCTCAGGCTGCTCTCAAACTCTGAGCTCAAGCAATCCTCCCTCAGCCTCACCTCCGCCTCCCAGAGTGCTAGGATTACATGTGTGAGCCACCACTCCTGGCCACAAGAAGTTAATTCTTGATGGAGAATGGGAATTACTAATCATTGTGATTTTGAGAATGTTTATTGTTTTTGAATCATCATTATCAGAGAGTGATGAGTTCCTCCCCGTAGTCAAAGAAGAGAGAATACAGGAGACATGTTTTGGATGTGTTGGAGACTAAGGTGCTATGAATGTTCAGCATAAATTATTGAAGAGAATGGGGAGGGAGTAGGTAGGAAGTATAGCTGGAATGAAAACTAGATATAACATTCTGGGTTATACTGGTCTTTTATATTTATGTATAAGGAGATTATTAACCAAGAATGTCTAGATCAAAAAGATTGTCAGTAATGCAAACATTAAACTAAATGACTCTTACTGTTAAAAAGAGAGAAATTACGGCTAAAGAAAAATTATAGTGAGTAAAACTATTAGGAATTTTCTATAAAATGACAACTGAGTAAGATTAAGAGAGAAAAGTCTGAGGAGGACTCTGTCTCTTCTACCCCCTCTCAAAAGGAAGTTGTGATATTGGAACTAGCTGTTATGAGATAGGGAGGGTCTTGGTTTTCAGAATTTATGACAGAATTAAGTTAAGGAATCTTCCTGTAAAAATCTAGAGATAAAGTGCCATTTTTTAACATAAAACAATGCACCATAATAATTGTTTTTGGAATTCGTCTTTAGACTGTCTTATAGGTAAAATGGAGCTATAGTGGTGTCCTTTCGTTCTATCCAGTAACAAACTCCCTGGACAGGATCCGACATATCAACCTTATATTGAACCTACTCTGGAAGGGTTATATTTACAAAGCTTAATGTTGTTTCTGTGATAAGGTTTTTTCTTATTTATTTTAAAGGGCCCCTTATTTTTATCTTATTAAATTTCAGGAATAATTGGGTAGTGGCAAACAGTTTCTGGCAGCATTCATTCATGGTACTCCAGACATGTATTCTGTGAGAAGTATCATAAAAACCAAAATGGACCATATATAGATGTAGTAGAATGAAACTACACCAAAAATTTTATGAGGGCAACCTGATCAGACGATCTACAAATAATTCATTCTGTAACCTGTAATTTTTAATGATGAGTTTTCTCTTGTTTCTGCACTCTTCACGAGAATCTCTGTGACTGATCTTTGGGGTCCTGACTGCTTTATGGGGTCTGACACGAGGCGGATATTTAATGCAAATGATCATTGAGATCCAGGAAGGATTGTCTAGTTTCCCAACTTAACCCTTTTTTAGGGCTGTATGTAGACTTTGCAAAGATGTTCTTCCATAAATAACATCCTTGTATTTTTGTATTTATGAGTTTCATGTGGTATAATTGAACTTAAGGTAAAACTGTCTATAGATCTGTGTTTCAAAGCTGAGTATTTCATAAGTAACGTATGTTCTTTTTTCTTTTGTCTTTTTAGCCGTGTGGTTTTGCCATGTTCTGTTCAGGAGGTAAGTCTTTCTTGCTTTTGCATTATTTTATTGGTATAGGTAGTTTACATTGATTTAACCTAAACCAATAACTTTCCTTTCCTTTTTCTTTTTTTTTTTTTGAGAGAGTCTTACTATGTCACCCTTGGCAGAGTGCCGTGGTGTCAACAGCTCACAGCAACCTCCAACTCTTGGGCTTAAGTGATTCTCTTGCCTCAGCTTCCCAATTAGCTGGGATGATAGACACCTGCCGAAACACCCAGCCAATTTTTTTTTTTTTTTTTTTCGCAGCTGTCGTTGTTTAAGCTGAGCTGGGCTGGGTTTGAACCCGCCAGCCTTTTCGTTGTATGTGGCTGGTGCCGTAACCACTGTGCACAGACACTGAGCCTAACCAATAACTTTCATAGTCTCTGTTTACTTTTTCATTCCAGCTTATGTGACAAAATGATTTGCAAATGAATTTCTTATTACACTGCTTTGTTTTGGAAAAGTCTAAAGAATGTAGTTTAACCCCCAGTCTAGTGCAGGAATTCTTTCTATAAGATTCCAGAAAAATAAGGCTCCATCCCATACTTTTTAAGGTTGCTACTTAGAAAAGCACCCTATTTTACTGTTGAACATTTTAAACATGTATTTTAACTCAAAGTCTGCTTTAGTATAATGTTTGACTATTGTTTACAGATCATCTCACTTGAGCAATGGGAAATAAGTCTGTTGTGTCTTGCATGTAGTAAGCCTTGAGGTTTTCTCTCCTACACCACTTCTCAATCCCTTTTGTTCTATCTTAAAAGGTCCCAAGGTTAATTATTTCTAGCACGTTAATTTGGCCTAATATAATACGACCTCTAGACTTTTTCACCAGCTGGTCTCATCCTGGAAATGTTGTATTTGTTAATCTGAACTGAAAACGGTGTTCTAGAAATGGTCTGACCAACACATAACTGAGCACTTGTCTTCCTCAGTCTGCACATGATATAGAAATACATAGCCTATTTCTATACTACAACACTTACATGTCCTGCATTTGTGGTATAGCTAAGAATGAGGAGTTTTGCAGAAAACACTTCTGAGAGATCAAGATGTGTAGCAAAACTCATTAAACCCTCTGGACCCTTCTCTAACGTATGCACAGTTCCCACTTGCTCAGTTATCTTGTTTTCCGAGAGCTAATGCTAGGTTAGAAGCATTGAATTGGAAGTGAGACAAAGCAAATTGATAGTCTGAGAAGTGACAGCTGACAGAAGACAGAAAAAAATGCAGGAACTAAAAAAGAATAGCTGGCACAGTTTAGTGTAGACTTAAACATAGCCATAAATATCTCAGTAGTGCCTGAGGTTTCACTGTATCAAAACACACACCAGACATGCCAGGAACCCTTACTCTTTATTTGCACAATTGGTTGGTTGAACGTCAATGTGGAAATTGACATTTGTTTTTGTTAAATTTCAGCTTGTTGAAATACTTTGAGTCTTGATATTGTCACCTAGAATAATCTTCTTAGCATTTTGTTATACTCAAGATTGAATAAACCTGTTTTCTGTATCTATTTGTTATTCCTAAAAAATGAGAATGAGAGAAGGCCTAATAGCGTGCCACAAAATATCAAGCCATTAATAACATTTTTTGGATACTTTGTTATTTTTGTGTGAATTTTTGTTACTGTGTGTTCCTGACCAAAATGAAATTTACCTTTTGACTTAGAGACATTTTAATCTTGTTTTAGAATATGACAGAGTTGAAAAGTACGTTTTGGAGGTTTTTAAGGACTTTGGTATTACTAGACTAATCCTATTCTGGGGGATCGGGGGCAAGTATCATGGAAAGCCAAAAGTAGAAGAAATACAGCCTCTCTGCACTTTCTACAGAAATTTATTTTTGGAGCATTTAAGAAATATTTTTGGTGTCACCTTCCTAAACCTTCCAGATGGAGTAAGATTGTCTGTGAGTGTGAGTATTTACATATAGTTAACCTGTAAGGTAGTACCATATCCCTGTGAGTTCTTTTAGATTAATACTGTTTACTGAGCTTACACTTAACGCTATTTTTTGTCCCTCAAATAAAATGCTAGTTTTGAATTACAAGTTCTTACAGGTAGATTTTGATGCCTTTCTTTAAAAATAAGCTTATAAAGAAGAAAAATACTTCTTCAGGCTGTCTTCCTTGGAAGGAAGAAATTTAGCTAAATTTGTAGAGTTTGAAGGTAGTGCCATGACTGGGTCACTGGAACAAATTAGAACACAAAAAAGAAATTGACTTTTTACAGTGTCTGTTGGAACTGGTGGCTCCAGATTGGTATTGGACAGTACTGCTGCCTCACAGGTATTGATGCAGACCACTGAGAATTGTGGTTTACTTTAAATGAAAAAGAAACTGCTGCCAGCAATTTCCTGCCTATAACAAAAATTTAAACAACAGAGAAGACTGTAACATACTTGTATATTTATAATATTTTAAGAGCAGTTTCTGTTTACTGGGACACTTCATAACCTAACAGTTCTGATCTTGGACACCCAATAACTGGTTCTGGTTGGCTGAGGAAGGGCAAAATTGAGTTGTAATATATAAGTTGTAGGGGGAAAAAATCCCTGAAATCTACTAAAATTTGGACTTTCATGAGTGATTCTTTGGATCTTTAGGCTTTTGTGATTATACTACATGTATTTCCCCTGTATTGTTGAGAATAATATTCTGGTTGCTTAACTTTAGTTGGCAAAGTGACAGTTATTCCTGCCATACTTTTCTTTGAATTTTGTGATATTGAATGAGATATAATAAATGTGAAAAGTGCTTTGGAAAGCACTTGTAATATTGTTCAAAAGTTGAACCAAGCAGTGACACATTTTCTTGATAAACGGATAAAAGCACTAGAGTATTTGTAATTGGCAATTTTTTTTGAATAAGGAAATCCTGTAAAATGTAAACAGTATGATTATTTGATGTTTGACTTCCTAAACACACTGATTCCTAATGTGAGTTGTTTTTTCATATAGCACATATGTCCAAATGGTGTGGATATACTTTTCTATGTTAAGATTTTAGCTTAGGAAATTTCTGCAGTTACTACTGACTTACTGAAATTCTGTGCTCTTTGAAATTTCAGTATCAGGTTGGGCAGCTTTACACTGTTGCAGAAGCTAGTAAGAATGAGACTGGTGGTGGAGAAGGAATTGAAGTGTTAAAGAATGAACCTTATGAGAAGGATGGAGAAAAGGGACAATATACACACAAAATTTATCACCTAAAGAGGTAAGTGGGGTATTCACATTTGATGCTTAGTTACTGTGTTAGATATTAATAAATATGCTGTAACTACCCAGCTTACTTATGAAGCATGTAAATATCTAACTTAGTAGTAGACATGTTGAGGTACATTTTTTATTTCAATGTGATATGTTGTATTCTAATTTTTTTAAGAGAACCTCTTCCTGTTGGCTGTTTTTAATTATATGGGTAATATGTTTGCTTATAACAAAAGTTCGAACAACAGAGAAGACTATAAAAACCTAGCCCCCACTCCTTGCCATCAAGTATCTATAATCCTAGAGAGAAACACTAGAAATGGTTTAGAGTTTATCCTTCCATATAATTTTCTGTACATATTCAAAGAAATATTTAAAAACAAATAAATCACCCAAATCATTTCTAGTTTTTTAAAATGGGCTCATACTATGTGATTTTGCAGTTTGCTGTACTTTTTCCACAACAATATGGCATAAACATCCTCCATGTTATTTTTTAATATCCACATCATTCTTTTTAAAGCTGCATAAAATTTCTTAGTATTGACAACACATAGTTTACTTAACCATTTCCTAAGTCATAAGTCCATTTAGGTACTGTAGGTATTTTCTAGTTTCTGTCTGATAGAAATAATGTTTTTGTGAACATGGATATATATGTGTGTTTACGCCTTATGTTACTGTTTCTCTAGGAAAAATTTATAAAAGATTACTGGGAAGATATGCACATTTTAAATACTCATACTACTGCCTAATTGCCCTCTAATAAGAGTTTTATAGTGTTCAACCATATTTTTCTGTCTTCTAAATTTTTGCTAATTTTATAAACAGAAAACTATTGTCCCTTGTTTAAATTTGTATGCCGTCCTCTCCCTTTGGAGATAGGGTGTTGCTGTGTTGCCCAGAATGGAATGCAGTGGTGTGATCACAATTCTTTGCAAGCTTGAATTCCTGGGCTTAAGTAATCTTTCTGCCTTAGCCTTCCAAGTAACTAGGACTATAAGCTGCTGCTTATAGGCAGGTGCCACCATGCCCAGCTAATTTTACTTTGTTTTTTATTTTTTGTAAAGATGGAGTCTTGCTATGTTGTCCAGGCTGATCTCGAACTCTTAGCCTCAAGTTACCCTCCCACCTCCTTGGCCTCCCAGAGTAATAGGGTTATAGGTATGAACCACACCATACTTGGCCTGTATTTTTTTATTAATGAGGTTAAATGTCTTTTCATGTTAACTAACCATTTGAATTTCTTATGTGACTTGACTTCAAATTTTTTGTCCATTTTTTTCCTCTTTGGTTTGTTGAAGTTCTTTTACATAATTCCTCTGAGTTTGGCATACATATTTATTTATTATTATTTTATTTTATTTTATTTTTTGAGGCAGAGTCTCACTATGTTGCCCTCAGTAGAGTGCTGTAGTGTCACAGCTCACAGCAACCTCAAACTCTTGGGCTCAAGTGATTCTCTTGTCTCAGCCACCCAAGTAGCTGGGACTATAGGCCCCCGCCACAATACCCAGCTATTTTTTGTTGCAGTTATCATTGTTTTTTAGCTGGCCCGGGCTGGGTTTGAACCTGCCATCCTCAGTGTATGTGGCTGAGCATGGTGCCGTAACCACTGTGCTACCGGTGCCGAGCCAGGCATACATATTTAAAAATAGAAAATGCATACCAGTATTTATTGAAGGGCAAAAGACCAGTAATGGCTTTTAAGAATCTATTTTGTTAATAGTCTTCCCAGTTTACTAAAGATAGAAGGGAATCTATGCTCTTCTGTTTTCTTCATATTGAAGTGTATCATGCTCAAGTTTAATAGAGGTTCTTAAAATTGCAGATGAAAATTAGCTGGGCATGGTGGTGTGTGTGTATGTAGTTCCAGTTACTTGGGAGACTGAGGCAGGAGGATTACTAGAGCACAGGTGTTCAAAGCTGCAGTGAGCTATGATCATGCCACTGTCTGAGTGTCAGAGTGAGAACTTGTCTCTGAAAACAACAAAGTTGCAAATGAGCCATAGTGAGCAGTATTTTTTGTACTTCATTTTGTAGAGATTCTTAAAATTGCTTGGTTTATAGTGACACATAACCTACTGGTTATTACATTATAGAATCTTAAATTTTGTCATTATTTTTTCCTACGGATACAGCATTTCTTTGTGTCTGTTACAAGTTTGACTTTAGAAGTAATTCCAGTAGTGAAGCCAATAACTCTAATCAGTTATCTCCAAAGACACTGTCTTATTCATATTTTCAATTAATTTGAAGCCCTAAGTTTCAAGCACCCTCAGTTTAAGTGAAAAAGTTTCCATTGAGAGAAAATTTTGGCATTCTAGATAATATAGTCTATGTAATTTTGAAAGTATTAAATTTATTTATATATACTTGGCTTTCTTTTTCTATTATTTTTCAATTTCCCCATTGAATTCTACTACCACATTCAAGTTGTTCTTGTTGTAAATATATAACTCTTTTTGGAGGTTATATAAAATAAACCCCATATATGACATTTTATGTTGGGCTTTGGTGTCCTTTTTAGATCACTATTCCATACATGAATTAATTTGAAACAGATTCAAAATGTCTTCCAGTTGAAAGCTAAGAGTTTGAACATTGAGGAAAAAAAGTTTTTTTTTTTTTTTTTGAGTTTTGGGCCGGGGCTGGGTTTGAACCCACCACCTCTGGCATATGGGGCTGGTGCCCTACTCCTTTGAGCCACAGGCGCCGCCCAAAAAAAAAAATTTTTTTAAGAGCCAAGGCCTTGCTCTGTTGCGTAGGCTGGAGTACAGTGGTGTAGTCATAGCTTATTGTAACTTCGAATGCTGGGATTATATCCATGAGGCACATGCCTGGCCTGAGGAATGTTTAAATGTTATTAAAAACATTTAATGTTTTTAAATGTTTTACATGGAAAAGACCATTTGCTAAATAATATATACATTCATGTGTGTTTTTTAGAAAATCAGAAGACAGTCTAGAAATAGTTTCATTAAAATGTCAAAACTGGGTGGTGCCTGTGGCTCAGTGAGTAGGGTGCTGGTCCCATATACCGAGGGTGGTGAGTTCAAACCCAGCCCCGGCCAAACTGCAACAACAACAACAAAAATAAAATAAAAATAAATAAACTTAATTTTAAAAAGAAAAAAAATGTCAAAACTATCACCTAGTGGTGGGATGTGGGTGATTTAAAATTTTATTTTACTTTTCTGTATTTCTATTTTAATGAGAAAGAAAAGGAATGTTAAATGTTATTTTTGAAACAGTTGATTTAGGTAACACTCCACCCATAAATAGTGAATCTCTTAAGTTGAAAAGGACAATGTAAATATGTTACCTTTGAAGTACTCCCCTTGGCCATCTAGTGACTGTAGTGATAATTCAGCAATAAGGTATGTTAGTATTTTTTCTAGGATGAGTTCATGAACTTAATTGTCATACCTCATACAACAACAACTCTAATGGCCATTCCAGAAAAAGAGTTCCAAAATTGCTTTGAATGGTGGACTAGGTACTGGTGTTGGTGCACAGCTTCCCAAGGGGAGTACCTCAAACGAGACTGTAGTGATGCTCAGCATTGAGGTATGTAGCACTTTTTCTAGGATGAGTTTGTGAACTTAATTGTCTGACCTCGTATTGTACATCAAACACTAAGGCACATGTTTAGCCAAGGTCCCACAGCTAATAAGTGGCAGAATGGTGAAAGAGACCTGGATTCTCTGATTTTTAATTCCATACTCTTGCTTACAGTAGGCAGTCTCAGGTGCCTGACAATTCAGAACCTGATGAGCACAGGTCTCCCACGAGAAGGAAAAGAGAGGGTCTGATGAGGTGATGAGGGCAGTTTGATGCCCACAGGAAGCTGGTTTTGTCACACAAAGATGGCAGCTGTGGACAGAAGCACAATATGTCAGGGGAGGGAAAAAACAAATGGGGTTGGCAGTAATGAGTCTCAGTGTGGCAAATAATAGCCACTTTGTCAACAATGAGAAGCAACTAAAAACCTATCCATTGATAAAGACATGATGGGGACCAGTTGTAGGAATCTGGAGGAAGGAATGGTTATGGGGCAAGGGCAATGAGATGTTCACAGTTGGATTTGTCACTGTCATATTGAAGGCACATAAGCCACAGGATAACTATAAGGAAGGGCAGAGAATCATACAGCAGTGAGGCCTTCACTGTGCAAGGTTGGTGATGTAGCCCAGTCAGACTTCAGTTTCCTCAAGGGCATCAGTGTCTCAATCAGCATGATGGAGACACATCCATGGTTACTAGTTTTAGAGCTCTCCTGTGAAAGTGAAGTTTGCATCCACAAATAGGTTTCCTTTTCCAACATTTACTCCATTAGTTAACCTATGCTGTATGCATTGTCACTGTATAACATCTGTAGAAGTACAAACTTGGCCCAGGCCGCCAAGGCCTTCTTTTACAGTTGAGATACTTGAAATTCTAAGGTCAGGTTTACCCAGTATAACCAAAGTCTCTGGATTCCCTGGCTAGTATGCTTTCGCATTTCAGCAACACACTTCTTGGTAAGACGTTTGCACTTAAAAGATGATCTTGATCAGATAGTAACAAAATCCAAAAGTTAATAATTTGCAAAGGCCATTTCAAATACAGTAAAGCCTCTTTAAAGTGACCACCCAAGGAACTGTAATAAACCAGTCAACATATAGAGCTGGTCATCATAAGGTACTAGACCTACTGTACTAATACATACATGTAGTGCATGTCTGGTCTGAAAATTAGCTCAACTTGAAGTGGTCAGTGTAGGGAAGTGGTCATCTATGGACATTCTACCATATCTGGTTTCCTTGAACCTGTAATACTTTTTTTTTTTTTTATGAAGTCCACATTTTGCTTGCTAATTTATAGTGAACAGTCAGTCATGGTACTTCTAAATAGAGTTTCGAGTACTTATTCTTGTCATGTGATGGTAACTGGGTTACCGTAAATGCTGTAGGTGGGAGCTTGTTCATTCCCCCAGGAACCTTAGCTGTAAAGAAACTGCGGTCAAGAAAGGTTAAGCAACTTGCCCTGTGTTTGTAGTAGAAATAGGACTTGAATGCAGGCAGGCATTGTGACTCTAGAACCTGCCCTTTTAACCACTCTGCTCTATTGCTGAGCTCTGTGGGAGAGTTGGAATATTTTCAATTTCCTGAAGTTAGCTCCATGGGAGAGAAAGTCTTCCAAAACCTTGAATTTCACCATTTCTTTTCTCTCATAAGTCTTTAAGGTCTAAAATTTTCCTCCAAAATAAAGTTAAACTTAACAACATACTTAGGATTATTCATATATTCCCCAATTGTTGTGACTCCATCTGGAATATAAACCCTTGGCTCTAAGAAAACCAGCTTCTTTGTTGTCCTCCTTAAGCAATCTCTATGGAGACCCCTTCCCTCCCCCTCAGCTTTTGTTCAGCCCCTATGCTTTTTTCTTCTGATGTCAGGCCTCTTATAACCCGCCTGATTTTTTTGAGCATAAGACCTGCTCTGTGCACAGACATTCTTTGGCTGCTTTTATTCATATTGGTCCCTTTTCTCTTGTAATTTTTCTGACTTCTACTCATTTTGACACCTGTTCACGTAGTTCCACGAATGTATGTCTTTGTCTTCTTGCATTCTATTTTACAATAGAGTTTAAGTGTGTTTCCTTACTTAATATTCACTTAGTAATGGATAGTGATAAAAGAGGAGGGAATTTCCTAAGCAAAGAATTTTGAAGCAGGACGAGGAAATATGTTAACAATTTTTCAGAGAAAATCTTGCAGCTCTCCTGAGACCTTACTGTAGGAACATACTGACTAATCCTTTTTGTTTGTTTGCTCTCCCATTTTGAGGGAAATCAGCTTTATTCTTTTTATTCTACATAAATATTATGCATCTTCGCTATTTTTAGTCAGTCTGGATGATGGACAATTTGTCAAGCTTTGACAATTCTACAATGGCTTTGTTTCTCAAAAGTTTAAAGAACAGAGGTTTTATTGAAAACATAATTATTTTAAAATTTCTCATGAATCAAGGTAAGAGTTCATTTTCGTAAGCAAAAGAAGACATTTTAAAATGAGAAATTTAAATCACCTGAAAGTGTAGATTGTTATATGTGATACTTCACACTTAGAGAGCATCTTGTATAAAAGAAATTGTCAGCCAAATATAGTAATTTTTTCTTGGGTCACAAATTAGCCGACATAGACACAGCATATTGTTTTTTCCTTTTATGTGGTTCAGAGTCTTAAATTTTGCAGTTTAGAGTTTCACAAAAATCCTATTTCAGAAAAATATCAGAACTATTTTCTAAAAAATAATTGTTTTCTATTTATGGTATATCTCATTTTTCATTACTGTCCCCTTTTTGTTGGTTGAAAAATACATATTCTCTCTCTTTTTTATAATTATCTAATACTTTAGAGTATCCTCTCTCCCAGAAGTTAGCCAGTTTATGTCTGGTTATTTTATTCCCTTTTCACAAATCAGGATCTTAAATCATTTTTGTAATTTTCCCTCTTATGTCTTTGCATTCATCTGTCTTTCCCGTCTCCATTGCTATTGTAAATCTTAAGTTACCATTCTCTCTTGAACTTCTCCACTTGCCTCTGGATGGATATCCTGCTATCTGTTCTTTTTCTCCTCCTTTTGTTGACTTTAAAAATACTGTGATATAGTTTATATGCCATAAAATTCATCCTTTTTAAGTGTACACTTTAGTAATTTTTATTACATTTACAAAGTTCTGCAACTGTTATTGTTAATCTAATTTTAAACATTCTCAAATTAGATTAACAATGACAGTGCCCCCTCAGAAATCCTGTTCCCATGACTGTCCCCCAACTCTTGGCTGATTTGCTGTCTTTGTAGCTATGCCTATTGTGGGCTTTTTATATAAACAGAACTATATAATATGTGGCCTTTTATGATTGGCTGCTTTCATTTAGCATAATCAGTACTTCTTTTATTATTTTTATTTATTTATTTATTTATTTATTTATTTATTTATTTACTTTAAGACTAGTCTCACTCTGTTGCCCTCGGTAGAGTGCTGTGGTGTCACAGCTCACAACAACATCCAACTCTTGGGCTTCTCATGCCTCAGCCTTCCGAGTAGCTGGGACTACAGGCGCCCGCCACAATGCCTGGCTATTTTTTGTTGCGGTTCCCACTGCTGTTTTAGCTGGCTGGGGCCGGGTTAGAACCTACTACCTTCGGTATATGGGGCTGGCGCCCTACCCACTGAGCCACAGGTGCCGCCCTAATACTTCTTTTAATTGCTGAATAATATTTCATTGTATGGAAGTGCTACATTTCGTTTAGTCATTCATCAGTCATTGGATATCTATGTTGTTCCCACTCTTTGTTTGGTATAGATAATGCTGCTGTGAATATTTGCATATAATTTCTTGTGTGAACGTATATTTTCAGTTTTCTTGGAGATATATTCTATGTATTCCTGTAAATGGAATTGGCTAGGTCATATAATAACTTTATGTTTAACCCTTTGAGGAACTGTCAGACTGTTTTCCAAAGCATCTCTACCACTTTACAAACTGACCAGCAGTTGATGAATGTTCCAATTTGTCCAAATCCTCATTAACACTTGTTATGATCTCTCTTTTGTTGTTGTTGTTGCAGCGTTTGGCTGGGGCTGGGTTTGAACTCACCTCCTCCAGCATATGCGGCCGGCGCCCTACTCCTTTGAGCCACAGGCTCCGCCCATGATCTCTTTTTGATTATAGCCATCCTAATGAAGTGCTGTTTAATTGTTTTGATTTGCGTTTTTACTGGTAATTTATGAAGTTAGCTTTTTTCCTTACGCTTGTAGGTCATTTGTATTGTATATTTTCTTTGAAGAATCCCCCTTACCCTGGTGGAGAGAGAGTCTTGTCTGGGCTAAAGTGCCATGCATCAACCTAGCATATAGCAACTGCAAACTCCTGGGCTCAAGCGATCCTTCTCCCTCAGCCTTCTGAGTAGTTGGGACTATAGGCACCAGCCACAACAGCCAGCTAATTTTTTTTTATTTTTGGTAGAGATGGGATGTCACTTTGGACAGGCTGATCTCAAACTTCTGAGGTCAGGGGGATCCTCCTGCCTCAGCTTCCCAGAGTGCTAGGATTATAGGCATGAGCTACTCAAGATGAATTTTTAATTGAGTTTCTTTGTTGCAGGAGTTTTTTATTCTAGATACTAGTTCCTTATCAGATAGGTGATTTGCACATTCCCCCCCTACCCCATTTTGTTAATTGTCTTTTCACTTTCTTAATATTGTCTTTTAATGCTTAAAAAGTTTATAATTTTAATGAAGTCCAGTTTATTTTTTTTCTTGCTGTGTTTTTTTCTTGTTTACATTTGTGGTGTCACACCTAAGAATCTTTTGTCCAGTCAGGGTCACAAAGACACATAACTGTGTTTTCTTCTAAGAATTTTATAGTTTTAGTTTTTACCTATTTTGAGTTAATTTGTGTTAATTTTTCTCACCATCTCTCTTTGCCCACTCAAATTAATTTTCCACACAAAGCCAGCGTAATTTTAAAACCCGAATCAGGTTGTGTCATTTTCCTTCTTAAAGCCTTCAGTTGCTTCTCATCATACAAAGAAAAAAATCTAAATTTTGTGGTCTGTAAAGCAGGACCCATGTGCTCTGTCTGCCCTTCCCCACCTCACCAGCCTTGTCTTGCTCCCCTCTGTTCTTTGGTCACTACCATCTAGCCATGCTGGAGACCTTAGCATGGCTCAAACAGGCCAGGCCTTTTGCTATCTTAGGACCTGTGATCATGCTGTTCCCTCTGCTTTGGTTTGCTGTCCCCTACCTTTGTATTTGTAGATCTTCATTGTAATATCACTTCCTCAGACAGACCTTTCTGACCACACTTGCCCCATTTACATTCTCATAATCATGTTCCTTAATTTCACTTCTTCACAGGAGATTCTTTTCATGGTTTTTTGTTGACCAGTCTATGTTCTGCCTCCCTCCCTGGAAGTTAAGCCTGAGTATGAATTGTCTCTTTGTGCTCACCATTATTTAACTACTTCTGGCACAATGGACATTCGTAAATAACTCAAGTGAATAGATGAATGAATGAGGTGCCCAATGTGTTTTTTTCCCCTCTACCTTCTCCCTCATCTGTTCTTGATTCCAGGAAGAACTGGGAAGAGAAGGCCTCCCAGTTTTTTTTGTTGTTGTTGTTTGTTTGTTTTTTAAAGTTTTTGACCTTTATTTCTCATCTTTTCAATTTTACAGGAGAGGTAGGTATCAAAACGCCCAGGGGCTGACCTGACCTGTCCTTGAAGGGGAGAATATCTAGGAACTCTCCCCTCCCCCAGTGCCTTCCCATTGGGCTTTGAGAGTCATTCAGCCCTGTAGTATGGGAGGACGGATTTGCTCTCCTCCGTTGAGGAGCTCCATAGAAAAAGGGAGGCCAGGGGGAGTGGATTCCTTGAGCTGAGGAGTTTATAGAGACCAGAGACTACCAGCCTGAGCAAGAGTGAGACTGCCATCCCAAGTAATCCCAGCTCCTTAGGAGGCTAAGGCAAGAGGATCTTGGAGCACAAGTGTTTGAGGTTGCTGTGAGGTATGATGACATCCCAGTTCTCTTCCCAGGGAGACAATGAGACTTGTTGCTGGTTGTGTAGACATCAGTTAATTTTTTTTTAAATAAGATGACACCCTTCTAGGCTAACATGCTGGGGACTTCACCCATCAGCTCTGTTAGTTCCACAGGCAAGTAGTGCTTATTCTCAAGAGCAAATGTTTAAGAAAAAAAGAGACCATAGAGGAAAGAGAAGGAAAGAAAGAACGAGGGGGAGAGGAGAGGAATGGAGAGGCTCCTAGAGGAGTGGAGTGTTTTTAAGGTGTATTTCAGTTGATTATAAAATGAAAGATTAATTAGTTTATTTGTGGTAAATTAATCTGGTCTTCAAGTTCTTTTGTTTTTCTACATTTTGATGTTCATCTACAGTAGGAAGGAGAGAGGTAGAAAAGGAGTTTTACTCATTTTGTTTATAGGAAAACATTAAAATTTCAGGTGGAAAGTGGAGTTTGGAATGATTTTCAGTGGTAGTAGTAGGATTTTTAAAAAGGAATGCTTGTAGATTAGGTATTTAATGTATGCATTCTGGTTATTTATTACGAATTTTTAAAACTATATAAGCCCTTTTTTTTATACTGCTCTTACATAGTTGCCTTGCCTGGAAACAAACAGGTTCACAACTATTGTTATATTAAGGCTAGAGCTTAAACAGTTGCAGCCAGTGAGCGATAAGGGAATGATCCCACCTATGATTGGTTTTCATACGTTTTGTTGTCCTGCTTAAATAGATGTACAAAACCTCCCTTTGGTGGGATCACTTCCTGATCCCCACATTGGTCTGCAACTGTTTAATATTTTAATTTCCCAACATAGTGGAATAATAAAGTCATGTTGAATTTTACCCTGAAGTTAGGTATTCTTAAAGTGTATTCAGAGTGGGAAAAGGTTAATATATTCTTTTTTTTTTTTTTTTTGAGACAGAGTCTTACTATGTCAGCCTTGGTAGAGTGCAGTGGCATCACAACTCACAACTCACAGCAACCTCTAACTCTTGGGCTTAAGTGATTCTCTTGCCTCAGCCTCCCAAGTAGCTGGGACTATAGGCACCTGCCGCTATGCCCAGCTATTTTTCTGTTGTTGTTGTTAAGCAGGCCAAGGCCAGGTTCGAACCCGCCAGCTGTGGTGTATGTGGCCAGTGCCCTAATCGCTGAGCTACAGGCGCTGAGCCTTTTTTCTTTTTTCTTTTTTTAAATAGTCTCACTATGTCGCCCTGGGTAGAGTGCTATGGCATCACAGCTCACTGCAACCTCAAACTCTTGGGCTTGAGCGATTCTCTTGCCGCAGCCTCCCAAGTAGGTGGAGCTACAGGCTCCCACCACAACGCCCGACTATATTTTGTTGTAGTTATTATTGTTTGGCAGGCTCAGGCAGGGTTTGAACCCACCAGCCCTGGTGTATGTGGCCGGTGCCCTAGCCACTGAGCTACAGGCGCTAAGTTGGGCAATATATTCTTAAAGAACTTTCATGCTTTTGAATATTATGCTGTGATTGCTTGCAAACAGCTGAAATTTAGATGCATGTACCTTGAAGTAGGTAAGCACCATAATGAACATTGGCTTATCACTAGAGAACCTGTTTCTTGAATAGTTTGGGAGAACAAGAGAAGGGCTGTCCTTTTTTGTTTTTGAAGGTCGATCTCCATTTTGCTAATGTGGTTAATAATTGTGCCTTTCCTGAGGCTCTCTAAACTTCCAAAACAGGAATTTCCTGTATTTTACTAAAGTGACTTCCTAAGTTACAAATGGTGTATATGCTTTTAATTATATATAAATGACACACTTAAACTGCCTTGTTAGGAATATATTAAGGTTGCCATTGATGAAAATTCCTCTTTTAAAGTAGAATAGAAATTTGATTTTATTTATTCCATTTATGCATTTCCCCAGTTTAGTCAGTTACTTAGATTTATTTGAGGTGAGACATATTTGTTAATGTTCTCATGTTAAATGTTTAAAAAGCCAATACATTTGAATACAACTAAGTTTGGAGTTCAGTAACTATTCAAACATAAAATGAATTGTTGGAATTCACATAGTGGAAAAAATATCATAGAAATAAGATAGTTGGCATTTCGGGTTGGGTGCAGTGGCTGATGCCGGTATTCCCAGCACTTTGGGAGGCAGAGGGAGGAGGATCTTTTGAGTCTAGAAGTTTGAGACCAGCCTAGATAGTGTAGCCAGATTCCATCTTCACAAAAAATAAAAAACATCAGCTGGGCAGGGTCACCTGTACCTATAGTGCTAACTACTGGGGTAGTTAGCTAGTTTGCTAAGACCAAAGGGTTGCTTGAGCCTAGGAGTTCAAGGTTGCAGTGAGCTATGCTCGCTCCACTGCACTCCAGCTCAGGCAAAAGAGCAAGACCCTGTCTCTTAAAAAAAAATTTACCTATATGCATTAAATGTTAGACCTCACCCACTTTTAAAAGGGATTTTGGTTCTTGTTTTTTAGCAATGTGAAAAATTTTTTGGACTACTAGAGGTTCTTTGACTTTTATTATTTTCAGTTATCCTGATTTTATATTTCTGAAGTTTGTATGAATTGCCCTACCATTTGAAAAGAATAAGTTATCAAAGAAGTATAGCCCTCTTATTATTTTTTAAAGATGTGAGGGCACATGTAATTCTCTTTATTTCTGTGGACTCTGACTTGTACTGCCACATGTTATAGGAATATTTGAGCTTTTCTTTTCCATTGATTTAATATGTCAGAATAGTGGAATCCCCAAACTACATACCCATTCTTAACGCAGTTGGCCCAGTGACTGAACGGGGTAAATGAAAGGATTGTCCACATTTTGTCTTCTTTTGCTCCATAGCTCCAGCTAGCATGGGGTTCCTTACCATCTACCTTGCTTAGTCTGTAAAATTCAACATAGGAATAGCTCTGGCCAACTGCTCAATCTCATTATAGTGTCAGAGTTCCTTTCTGGCTCCCAGGTTTCCTTAGTTTGTTCTTCTAGTTGAAGAACTTTAAGTCCTGCATAAAAGTTTTCAGAGGGGCAGCTGAGATATGAAAATATATCTAAGGACATGCAGTTTGAGGACATAGCTTTGACATCTAGTTACTTAGCCACGTAAATGCTGGTTGTATGAAATAATGCTTACTTCATAGTGTTGGAAGATTTAAGTGATGAAAGGCGTGTGAAAGTAATTAGCTCTGTGTCAGTTTCTAGTATAAAGCAGTAACTACCATTATTTGAGCTCCCATTATACTGGGCAATGTGCCGAACATGTACAGACATTATGTGATTTAATCTTCTCAAATAGCCCTGCAAGAGTAGGTAATAGGAACTCCATTCCACATTTGAGTAAGTTCAGAGACTCCAAGTACTATGCCCAAGGTCACACAGCTAAGTGGAAATGTTGGGATTTAAATCCAGTTTGTGTGAAAAGCTTGTGACAGTGTGTAAAACTATCCACTTTACAGTAGGCTCCATTCTGTAAAAATAGTCATTTCATTAGCATTTTTTTGAAGATTGATGAGACTGATTTTTCCATTTGTTTGTTAAGAAGTAGCATTTTGTATTTGTAATGGGTCTGTGGATGTCCTTTACTCATTTATATATTGGGATTGTCCCTGATTATCTTATAAATTTGCATGAACTTATAGATGAATCATAAACTTAATCCTTCTTTTCCTCTGACCATATATGTAGCAGTGAGTGATGTCCACACATACAAAATTTTATACTTGAATAAACTTTGCTTTCTCATTTTCTACATAAATCTTTCACTTTGTCGTTTTTCTCTGAGTCTATTAGGTCTTATCCAGAGATATCCCCTTATTCTAGGATTTTTGCATTAACCAGTGTAATGTAGTCTAAATATGAGAGAGATTTTCTGTGTTGTATAAATGAGAAGGTTGAGTAGTCTCAACTAGATTTCACATCGTGGGAATAGATCTGAAACCCCCAAGAAAGAATTGCTTCTGTTAAAAAAAATATATACAGTGAAACATTCTTAATCATTCTGTTATTTTATTTTTTTTGTTTTTGAGACAGAGTCTCACTCTGTCACCCTTAGTAGAGTGCCATGGCCTTATAGCTCACAGTAACCTCCAACTCTTGGGCTTAAGCCATTCTGTTGCCTCAGCCTCTGGAGTAGCTGAGACTACAGGCGCCTGCTACAAGGCCTGGCTCTGCAACATAGTTGCAGTTGTCATTGCCATTTTAGCTGGTCATGCTGGGTTCAAACCCGCCACCCTTAGTATATGGGGCTGGCGCCCCCCCCCACTGAACCACAGGCACCGCCCCATTCTGTTATTTTTACATTAATTTTTCAATTGATTACATTGGGATTAAAATAAACTGTTGGTAGCAGTCTTTAATACCAGGTCATCAAATGTTGAAGTATTCAATTACAGTATTGTTTGAAGCAGTTTGATAATTACAAAGAAAGAATTGATGGTGCTGTTAAAACACATCTATGTCTCTCTCCTCACAGCAAAGTTCCTGCATTTGTGAGGATGATTGCTCCTGAGGGCTCCTTGGTGTTTCATGAGAAAGCCTGGAATGCATACCCCTACTGTAGAACAAGTAAGCCTGGTCTCCAGCAGCCATTTCACCCCTCCACCTTGAGGATGAGGAGAGGGACTCCTGGTGCTGACACCTTTGACAAGGGTTATAATGAGCTAGACCTTCTGTAGGTTCTCAGGTAGTTACTGCCTGAGTGATAGCAGAGGAGAGGCTGCTTTGCATTCTTTCCCTCACTCATTTATAAAGGGATTAAGTTCATTCCCAGATGACAGTCACATTGGGGTCCCTGCTTGACTGTGCTGGGTCCAGGGGTGAGCAAATGAAAGGAATCCTGAAATCTTAAAGAAAGATCATCCACTCTGAAGTATCTTTCAGTATACTTTGATTGCCACCTAATAGAGGAGAAATATACAGACTTCTGAAACAGTTTCTCATCATTTCCTAAATTAACCTATTACGTTTTCCTTTTGTGACATTATTCTTTTCAACATTATTTTAAAATTACGTTATTTTCATATTATGTGTACTCATAATCTAAATTAAAGTATCCTATAGTGTCATTGTATAGAAAGTGTTTTGCAGATTTAAGCTACTAAATGTTCTGTGTTTTCAGGTAGTATAATCTCTGTGATGTTATATATTGGGATAGATTGTTTTGACTCCAATTAATATTCTGAAATTTTTCCCCTTTTATTGCCTGCCTCTCCATTATGCCTCAGTTGTAACGGTGAGTAAAACTATTTTCGTGTCACATTACTCTTCATTTTTAAACTATGTTTTCCATAATTATTTTTAACTATTCTTTATTTTTTCATTAAAATTGCCTATCACTGCATGGCTCCCTCCTCTGTGTTCAGCCCAAACTCTACCACGTATTCCCAGTGTTAACGGGCTCTTTCTCCATTCTGTCTCAAAATCTCCTTATTGATTTTATTTTGTTCTTGCTACTGCTTTTGAATGCCAAGTTGGCTAACCAAACCTCACTGCTCCTTTATTAGGCCCTTTGTATTGCATAACAAGTAGGATTGTTTAAATTATTTAAAATCATGTGGCATTCAGTTTGCGTGACAGAAGTCTGTAAAAATTGGTAGCTAGTGATTCTTTGTCACCTGAGAATCGGTCTCCTTGTAGAGTCAAAGCATGGATGCTTACACTGGGAACGCTTTCCTCAGACATGAGCCCCAAAGAACCGGTGAAAGATCACTGTCATTTTCCTGTTGTGTTTTCTGCAGAATGAATATATGAAAGATGATTTCTTCATTAAAATTGAAACGTGGCACAAACCAGACTTGGGAGCATTAGAAAATGTAAGTTTCAACTCTGCACTTGCAGCGCAGAAGCCCTTAGAAATGGAAATACTGTATGTAGTTCTCTTTATTGTCACCAAAGTAATCTCACCTATGTTGGACTAGCACCTGGCTGTACTAAGCAGGCTGTGTCAAATTGAGGTGAGGCAAGCAACCAGCAACCAAACAGGCTTTCCCTGTCAGTCCCCTTGCCTTGACACTTGAATGGATTTTGGTGAGTTGCTGTTTTTATCAACAACTCTTGTTTATCTGTGGTACTGGGAGACCATGGGTAAACAAAATTCACAGATAATCCCAACTCAATTTTAGCTATCAGTTTTGCCAGTTAGATTGCTTTCATCTCAAACTATTTACCAGAGCTGCTTTCATAGCAGAATTAATTGCTTTAAAATGGTTACCGCCACTCCACTTTGCTGGGATGAGAGTTGACGTTAGAGAAATGGCCAGAGGCAGGAGGAGAAGGTTGTTGGAATAATTTACAAAAAAGTTGACAAGCTCCTCTCTTAACATCTTTATTAGTTGGTGCACATTTAAGAATATCTAAGTTTTAAGAGTATCAATTAGAACTCAAATGTAATCATTAACTTTTGGTAAGGTTTGCCATAGAACATGGGAGAGCGTCTGGTATGGTTTGATGCCATTGGCCCTGTGGTCCTCAAAAGTGTCCTTGTTGGACGAGCAGCATCCATACATTATCTGTGGACTTTGCCAATACTCAGGCTCCACCGAGGAGCTGCTGAATCAGAGTCTCTGGGGGTAGGGTCTGGCAGTCTATTTTCTGCTGTACTCTGCAGTTGAGAACTACTATCCAAGCCATATGATACACTGTTACATGAGAGTACCTTAATGGCTGTGGTAAATTCTGTTCCTGGTGTTGTATTACTATGCTTTTATGTTATGGACGGGATTAATACAATTTTTGAATTTTAATTGGCGGTATTTGACTTTCTTTCAAGTGACTATTCAACATTTCATGTAGTTTTTCATAGTATGGCTCTAAAGTTTGGAGTCTAAATGATATGGTTTGGTATGTTTTAATCTGTGTACGATTTAATCTGCCATTTTCAGCTTTCAAGTGGGCCTATGTTTGGCAGTTTCTAAATAATTTTTAATTGATTTGTAGATGGAGTTTCAGAAATAAATGATGGAACAGCATGAAGTCTAGAGGAATTGACATCATACTGAAACCAAATAGCTTTAGGATAATTCAGGAAAGATTGTAGACAATGTAGTGGAGCATCTTAAAATCTACTTAGAATGTCACTTTATGTTTTTATAGGTTTCAAGGATTTTGTTGGGTATCATTTGGGTTAAACATAGGTTACATAGATTTTATTATCTAAATCATCTCCAAGGACTACCAGAAAATAATAACAGTAAATTTTTGTTCATTTGGCAGCATCTTCAAACCCTCTCCCCCTTATTATTTGAGATTATAAGAGGTAACAAAAGATTTCTAGATCTCTCAAGATTTCAGATAGCTAATTTAATGGAATAGTAATTTGGATTTCTAAATTCCCCATAATGTACCCTGAGAGACTTGAAGTAAAGATTTTATGTGTAAGTTAATAGTTTTATCTGACAAGAATAATCTAGCTTATTTTGCTTTCTTTGTCATTTATAGGTACATGGTTTAGATCCAAACATATGGAAAACTGTTGAAATTGTCCACATAGATATTGCAGATCGAAGTCAAGTTGAACCAGCAGTAAGTGTTAATTTGATTACATATCTAAAAATGATTTTCTTTCTTTCTTATATGGCCTGCTTTTCTTTTCTTTTCTTTTCTTTTTTTTTTTTTAAATATATGTATTTTATTATTCTTCATTACATTATTTCCCCCCCCACCCATGGTAAGACAGAATTGATTTACAGAAAAGAATACAGAAAACACCAAAGCTCCTGGTAGAGGGAGAGATTTCAAGTGGGGAGAGAGATACTCTCTCCGTTCCTCTCCTGGTCTTTCCCCGTCTCCTCCTCTAGGCCTCTAGCCTCAGGGTATATATAGGTGTATGGGTTCCTTGGCCAGGAAACAAATGAATATAGTCCCTTCCACCAGGGGCAAGGTGAATGAGTGTATCAATGAATGGACACAGTC
>CAUYRH010037894.1:0-12815 GCA_963574655.1 Perodicticus potto | reverse complement strand
AAGCAAGTGGCAGTCAAACTCTTCATTACTAATGTTGTTCATGGTTTCTTGATGTTTCTTTGAAAAACTAAGAGACGGAATTTAAAGAAATACTTCCAGGTTCTCACAAAGGCAATTCTCCAGGAATTCTGAATCCCACTGCGTGTGTCCTCCAAACACAGTGGAAACGTTCTTAGAGCATCCAGGCGCTGCAGGCCAGCCCCATGGAGAAGCGGGAAAGCTGGAGCCTCAAGAGCACTCGGCTGCCCCTGCCACACCCTGCAGCACCTGGCTCCTGCCTGCAGGAGACGCCGGCCCGAGGCAGTGCCAGAGGCCGGGGCAGCGACTGACTTGAGGACTGACCTCTACATTTTCAATGTCAATAGAAAATGCGTTATGGAAAAGCTGTATGTCCTGTTCATGGAGATGAAGCTCTTTAAATCTAAATTGGAACTCCTTTTGCAACTTTTCCAGTGAATTCACACATGTTTTGTTTGGGAATGCAACCAATGGTTTTTCTGCTAACAGATTTTGCAGCCCAGGATGAATCTGCTGCTAAACAGGACAGGCAGTGGAGGCAAAAACACCCGGCGGGCTGGATAAACCTCCTCGGTGGGCCGCATGTGGCCCACGGGCCGTAGTTTGAAGATCCCTGGTATAGTCCAAGTTGCTATTGTGTCCTACACCTAGGAAGTGTGCTGTATACCCATATATACAAGTTCCCATTAGGTGGGAACTTACCAAACCCTCTCCCCCTATTTTCCCTTCTTTAATTTAAGTGTTTTTCTCTCATCTGGGCCTGTAATTGTTAATCTAGTTTCAACTTAATATTATGTACACCGATGCTTGCTTTTCTATTCTTGTGATACTTTACTTGAGAGAGTGTTCTCCAAATCCTTCTAGGAAAATATGAAAGACACAGAGTCATCTTTTTTATAGTTGAATAGTAAGTACTCCATGGTCTACATATACCACAGTTTATTAATCCATTCATAGGTATATGAGCACTTGGGTTGTTTCCACAATTTTGTGATTGTGAACTGAACTGCTATAAACATTCAAGTTCAAATGTCCTAATGGTGAAATGAAGTTTTTTCTTTTGGGTACCTAGTAATAGGATTGTGGGATCAAATGGAAGGTCAACTTTTAGTTCTTTGAGGAGAATGATAAGGAGAAAAATCCTAAAATAAAACGTAGTACACACAGAAGAACAAAGATTAGATGGCAGCAGATTTCTCTTTAGAAACAATGATTGAGCAACATCTTTAAAATATTGGGAAAAGGAAGAAAAAAAAATCAAGCTACAATGCTCTGACTAGCAAAAATGGCTTTCAAAAACAAAGGCAAAATAAAACCTTTTTTAAATTTTTTTTTTTTTGAGACCGCGTCTATGTTGCCTGCAGTAGAGTGCCGTGGTGTTATAGCTCACAGCAACCTCAAACTCTTGGGCGTAAGTGATTCTCTTGCCTCAGCCTCCCAAGTAGTTGGGACTACAGGCACCCGCCACAATGCCTGGCTATTTTATTTTTTGGTGCAGTTGTCATTGTTGTTTAGTGGCTATTTTTTTTTGGTGCAGTTGCCCTTGTTTAGCTGGCCCAGGGCTGGTTTCAAACCCACCAGCCACGGTGTTTGTGGTTGGTGCCATAACCACTGTGCTACAGGCACCGAGCCATAAATCCTTTTAGACATATAAATGCTAAAAAAGTTCACCACCAGACATAAACTATAAAAAAAAGTTAAGAAAAAATCCTTTGACTAGAAGGAAAATGATGCTGGAAAATAAAATCTGGATTTACTCAAAAATGAGGAGCACTGGATATAGTAACTACATGGTTAAATATAAAACCATTTTATTACTTAAATCTCTTTTAAAAATAATGTATGTTTTGGGCAGCGTCTGTGGCTCAGCGAGTAGGGCACCGGCCCCATATACTGAGGGCTGCGGGTTCGGGCCCAGCCCTGGCCGAACTGCATCAAAAAATAGCTAGGCGTTGTGGCAGGTGCCTGTAGTCCCAGCTACTCGGGAGGATGAGGCAAGAGAATCGCCTGAGCCCAGGAGTTGGAGGTTGCTGTGAGCTGTGACTCTACGGCACTCTACTGAGGGTGATAGAGTGAGACTCTGTCTCTACAAAAAAAAAAATAATAATAACATATGTTTTAAAGCAAAAATAATAACAATGTATTACTGGATTTCTAACACATATAAGTAAAATACATGAAAACAGAACAAAGTCCAACAGAGAAGGAACGGAAGCAAACTGGCATTGTGTTATAAATATCTTCAATATTCAATAAAGTAACATGCTGTCCAGGTCATAGGCTAGAAGCAATAGACCATATCATGTAGCCTAGGTGTGTAGCAGGCTATACCATCTAGGTTTGTGCAAGTACACTCTATGATCTTCACAGAATTACAAAATCCCTTAACAATGCATTTCTCAGAATATACCTCCCTCATTAAGCAGTAACACATTACTATATTTTTTTAATATAATGACTATCACAAAAATATGTAGTAGCTCTGTCAAGGACAATATATTTCTCTGAAATATACATACATGTGCATGTGTGGGTATATACTATATACATACAATACAAAAACCCTATGATGTTGACATTCAGACATCATCTCTGCCTTACAGATGAGCAAACAGACTCAGAGAATTAACTAATTTGCTTAAAATCACAAAGCTACATTATGAAGTCTGATAATTAAGTTCATAAACTCATCCTCAAAAAAGTGCTACAAACCTCACTGCTGAATATCCCTATGGACACCTTTGAAGTACTCCCCTTGAGAAGCTAGGCACCAATGCCAGCACCTAATTCACCTTTCGAAGCAATTTTAGAGCTCTTTTTCTGGAAAGACTATCAGTGTTATCATTGCATAAGGTCTGACAATTAAGTTCACAAATTTGCCACCGTGTGCTTACATTGGCAGTACTCTACAAACAACTTAGTAAACTTTCATAACCTTGGTATATAATGTCTCACAGCTGCGTTTGTGTTGACACGTGGCAGTGTCTTGCTGAGTGGTATTCATTATTGTTATTGAATGTTTTTGTGTGCCAGACAACAAAAATTCTTTCTGATGGCCATTCCAGAAAGACTTCTAAAATTGCTTTGAAGGGTGGACTAGGTACTGATGTCAGTACATAGCTTCCCAGTGGGAATACTTTGAAGATGACCATAGTAATATGAGTTCACAAACTTAACTGTCAGACCTCATATAACTGCACTCTAAGTTTTCTGCCTTGAGGTCCCAGGCCTTTTCCATGCTACCACACTTCTATTCATGATGCAAAAAGAAAACCAAAATGCTAAAACTGATTCACCTTAAGTCACAATACCAACAGCACTCCAATTTCTTAAAGGAAAGTCCCTTATTTATAAGATATACGCAGCATGAATGTAACCTAACATCATGAACAAATCTAATCTTTGTTACACCTTATTAAATGTTTGTGAAAAAGAACTCAACACCTTTCTAGACAGGACACCATAAACTTTTCCCTCAAAAAGGATTAATACGTGCTTTCATATACACATACACAACTTTTCTGACTCTAGAAAATTTAAAATAAGCATGTTTTTGGTTTGTTTTGTGTTCATTTCAAAATATTAAGGAGGTACAAATGTTTTTGTTACATGCCTTGAGTCAGGGCTGTAAGCGTCATCTGAACAGTGTTCACTGTACCTGTTAGGTTGTAGTACCGACAGTACCGACTGTAACTATTAGTAGGTTTTTGCCCCTCCTGTCCTCTTTCCACCCTGCTTGTTTTCCAGTAACTTTTACTTACCTCTGTGCATATCAGTTAGTTACAATTTACTAGTAAGTACACATGATACTTGTTTTTCCATTCTTGAGATATTTCACTTAAGATAATTTCTTATTCCATCCATATTGCGGCAAAAGGCATTAATTAATCCTTTTAATGGCTGAGAAGTACTCCAAAGTATACATATACCACATTTTGTTAATCCACTCATAAACTGATGGACGTTGGGTTGATTACACATCTTTGCGATTGTGAATTGTGCTGGGGTAAACATTCAAGAGAGGTCTTTTTGATAAAAAGGCTTCTTTTCCTTTGGGGCGATACCCAGTAGTAGGAATGCTGGATTGAATGACAGATCTACTCTAAGTTCTTTGAGAAATCTCCATACTGTTTTCCATAGATGTTGTACTAATTTTCAGTCCCACCACAGAGTTATAAGTGTTCCTTTCTCTCTGCATTCACACCAGCATCTATTGTTTGTAGATTTTTTAATCAAAGCCATTCTAACAGGAATTAAAGTCGTATCTCATTGTGGTTTTAATTTGCATTTCCCTGATGATTAGTGATGTTGAATATTAACAAAGGTACCACATCAAAATCACCACACATGCATTTAAAAATTCAACCACTATAACTAATTCTTAAGTTCTCCTAAAGAAAAAAATGATACTACTGATAAAATTTTCTGGGATAGTTCTTATGTGAAATTATTCTGCTTCCATGACCTAATCTAAGGACTAATCGACTCTAATAAGGGCTTTATACACATTAATTTATTGAATCCTAGTACAGTAACTCCCAGATCCACAAATTACTGTTAGCTCCTTTTATAAATAAGAAAACTGAGGCTTGGAAATTTTAGGTAACATGTTCAGGATAATGGAGCTAATAAACAATATATCTGAGAATTGAATCAGTTCACTCCAAATCTTCGCATTTAGTCCATCCTCTATTACAATAAACACTACCTTCTTTCAATTGTCAAAAAAAGTTCCCCATGCTACTACATTCCTCTTGTTTCAAAGAAGGCAGACAACTCCCACTAAAATAGGGGATACACTCAGGGCCTAGTCCAACTAGGACTAGAAGTGAAGGCAGTGACAGAATGAACCTGTTTCCAATTGGAAACACACTCCATCACATTCTCCCTAAGAAATTATGGTATAAACAAAGGTTAGATTGTTGGGCCAAACCTCAAAAACTTAACTATCATTAAAAATAGTATTTCAAGGAAAATGTCTGTTGTATTATAACAGGATATCATTTCTGTCATACAGTTCAAAAGTGTATTACCAATCCCAAAAGTAACATGAAATTCCCTTCTTGTCTTTCAGCACACAACCAGATATGATTCACATGTCCTAATTCCCATTATCAGCTCCATTAGGAAATGAGATTTAAAACAGGCCAGTTCCCAAAAAAGATAAGAGACAAAGCCAGGAGAAGAAAAGGGTAAGATACTCATACATGTATTTAAATCTAAGCTCAAACAGGACTCTCCTATTAAAACGGTAACAGTTCAGTACTAAAAAAGCTGCATGAACTGGAAACTGGGTTGAAAACTGAGCTACTGTACTGCATTTGCACACAGATTTAAAACACGGTGCACTTATAAATTGGAAACTACAGAACCTGTATTCAATAATACTTTCTATAATTAATTACATTTTCCAAACTTTCTGAAAACTAAAAGCCTAATATTTTAGGAGGAGAGAGAAGTGAAGGAGCTATGACTCTCTTTAGCTGCCTCTGTTCAAAAATAGCTTTGTACATGAAGTACCCAAATCAGTGGAAATATATATTTGATTAATGGAGATTATAACACCAAAGTCATATGTAAGACACCTCAATACTTCTCTCTTTTTAGATAAAGAGTTTGAGACTATGTTTAAATATTTGGAATTATGAAACTTGTGTTTTGCTTTTTATGCCAGAGATTTTAAAAATGGTTTTAAACAGCTCTTTTATGGGATATACTAGACATATTTTGCAATATTAATATGATCAGTAAACAGACAGACATACTCCTATACTACCATGATGAAAAAGTAAATTCATGGAAAGTGCCTGTCTGGGGTGCAATTTTGCAATAATCATCAAGAGTCATTAAGATGTTCATAGTGTTCATAGCTTTTGACTCAATAATTCAAATTGTAGGAATTTACTCTAATGAAAGAATCAGAGATTAATTCATTTATTTAATTTATTTAATAAAACATCATGGTTCTTCTTTGTGCCCGGGCATTATTCTTATGGACATTGATGTTTATTACATTATTTTACAACATCAAAACATTGGAGAAAAAACTTAATGTCCTGTAACAGCAACACAGTAATTAAAATACATCCAAAAGATAACTTGTTCAAGTTACTTAACCTCATTGTACTTCAGTGTCTTCATCCGTAAAAATGAAGATTTCACATTTTACATGTAAAATAAAGATTTTTTTTTTTGCAGTTTTTGGCCGGGGCTGGGTTTGAACCCGCCCTCCTCCGGCATATGGGGCCGGCGCCCTACTCCTTTGAGCC
This sequence comes from Perodicticus potto, assembly GCA_963574655.1. NCBI lineage: Eukaryota > Metazoa > Chordata > Mammalia > Primates > Lorisidae > Perodicticus > Perodicticus potto. The sequence goes on along the minus strand of CAUYRH010037894.1, from coordinate 6,528 downwards.
ATAGGCGCCGCCCTAAAAGATTTTTATATTTCAATACCTTGAGGGATTTTTAAATGGGTTACTTGCAAACTATTCATAATCCTCCCCCGTCCATATAAAACACTAGTAATTATTTACTGTTGTTATTTTATATATACATATATACATATGGCAAGAAAAAAATAGAAGGAATATCTCAAAATACTACCAAGGATCCTGAATTCAAACAAAACTAATTCTAAGTCAACCAGAAACTCTGAACACTGAGTGCATATTAAAAAGTATTTAAAATTATTTTACAAGGTATAGAGAGTTTTTTAAAGTCCTTATGTGATAATGAAGTATTTACTGCATGTGAATAAAATACGATAATTAAGATTTGCTTTGAAATACTTCGGTGGGAGGCTTAGGTGGAGAGATTGTTTTCAAACATTCTAAATGTTATCAGAGGGTAAATTTCCTCCAAGTAATGGAATTATCACTAGCTTTTATTTTCTTTATATTTTTCTGTCTTCTAAATTTTCTATAATAACTTGAAATTATTTTTAAAATGAGAAAACTTTTTAAAAAATTTTAAGAATGTCCTTACCAACACTCCATCCACAGAAGAAACTTTCTCCCAAGTTAACCAAGCTCTTTCTCTGACATGATCTGTTATTTTTAATTTCTGACATAATGCAGTAAAATCAGGTTCTTCGGTATCTTCAAACTCAAGCCTACCAAATGAAAATAATCATATGATAGGTATACACTTATAAGTCAAACATATTAAGTAAACATTTATTTCAAAAGTTTTCACATAATAGCAGTATTCTGAAAGAGAACATTAATCACTAAGTATTTTAAGATCTTGTTTTATCTTGGAAAAAAATTACACTTAGAATTTAAAGATATGTTTATCTTTTTCAAGGGATTTCCAAAATAAGGACACCACACTATGATAAATATTTGCTGGCATAGTGAACCAAATATACTTCAAGGCAGCAAATAGCTTTACAAAGGTACAATAGCTAAAGCTGATTGGAAAAAATGGGACAATAATAATAAGAATATAAAAGCCCATAGATAATACTGCACAATCAATTCAATGCCAGTGACTTTGCTGAACTGTAGTCTACTCATCAATGTGGCATATGTTACCTGATGGATTATCACCTTGATATAAATTGTGTTGCTGATTTCTGCTCTTTCTCCTTAACTAAGATAGGCATTTAATAAATTCTTGCAGGCTAATCTCTTCTTATTCATTTGACGTCTATTTGACATGCAATTATAATAACAGTATAAGGAATAATTAATAATTTTGAGTATTTACTATGACCCTATACAACGTACCTTAGATGTATAGTTTCACTGAATCACCATATCAGCCTTATTAGGTAAGGATTCTCATCTGTAAAAGCAGACATTTACAAATGCCTACCAAATCAGAGAGGTTAAAGCACTCACCTCAGGTCACAGCCTAGTAAGAGGTTTTGTAAACCAAATAATGCCTACCCTTGACCATTATTCTAGATTGCCAATTCCACCTTCAAAATATAATTAACTGTGGCTAATGCCACCACCCACCTCTGAATCAAAATTTGATTAACTTTTGATTACTTCAACAATGAAGGTGGTATGCTGTTCCTAGTAACAGTTTCCCTACCAGTTTCATCACTTAGGCCAGAGACAATACAACAGAAATAAGATCTCAGTTCTCAAGGTAGAAATGGACTGTCACTGGAAGTACAGTTGGACTAGGCCCTGAGTGTATCCCCAAGCAAGTTTTTCAGCCACAGACTGCCAGGCAGTAGTTAACTTCAGAGTTGGCTTGTTCACGTTAATAAAACACTTTGTGGGTATGGATAATCAAGAAAAGAACATACCTTGTAAGGTTTTGACTTACAAGAGAACTTGTGATAGTTCTAATATATATAAAAACAATGTGTTAAAAAAATGGAAAAGTCCTTACTTTCCTAGACAATGACCCAAACTTCAATATTCCTAATTGCTCTACAATGACCAAAAGTGCTTTCAAAGTTGCATGCAAAATGTGGCATTTTTTAGAATATTGCTCTTTCCAAAGGGAAACTTTCAAGTATTGGATATATCAGAATTCAGTAAGAAACTTTAGTGGTGTCTTCTTCCAAAACATCTTCCAGATGTAGTTTTTTTTTTTTTTACTAGTATGATTTTTAATTGACCTATAAGATAATCCACTTAAATATATGAATTTTTAACAGCCCTTCACAGGCCATTTCCAAAAATCCTATTTTAATCTTTTACAATTTGTCCTGAATTCTGTTTCCATCTGTGAATGGAAAGAAATCAGAGAGGGTAAAATGGACTTGGTGATGTACTAGAAGGGAGCAAAAAATAGGGAGGGACAGAAATGAGTCTCATTCTCCTGCAGTGGATCTGTAGTCTCAAAGTGTAACAAGTGCTGACAAAAATAATGACAATTATACTCAAGAAAAAAAAATGTTGCGATACAATAAATAATCCCCCTGTCTAGTTCTGCAGCATCTACACTGACTTGCTTAAATTCCAATTTACTTAGTAAGGAAGAAAAAAGTTCCACGTGAGCACAGATCACTACTAATTTTGTACCAAAAGCAAAACCCAAAAGAGGGAACACGAGGATCTTTGCTGGATCAGTCAAAAGGCAAAATGGAAGAAATAATGAGGCCGTGAATGCTGAGGCTGCCTATCAAACAGGGAAAAAGGGGGGGGGGGGTGGAGTTTAGAAACTTTCTAGCACTTGTGTTAAAAAGTCTCTTCTTCGGAGACCGAGCTTTGGAGGCGGCGGGTAATTGCGAGAAGTTTTGCCCAGAAAACTCTAAACAGTTATGGCTCCACCAGTCACTACAGATGGTTTTGAGTCCCCACGGCCTGAAAGCATTGTTGTACGGGAACCCCACAACTGTGGGCAACTGATACCCAGGACACTGCACTTCACATCCAACGCTCTTCTGGGTGACCCCTCCCAGGACTGGGCTTTCAAATGCAGTGCACGCCCAGAAGAAAATATTTCCAACTGTTGCATCGCAGGAGACCAAAACAGAAACTCAAACGACCACTGGAGTACTCCAGATCTTAACCGGTGAAAAACTCTGCAACAGACACCACTCATTTTTGGATTTTTAGTTTTATTTTGTTGCGTTTGACGGAGGCTCGCAATTACCCGCCGCCTCCAAAGCTCGGTCTCCGAAGTGGAAGAACTGCACCTGTCACTTCGCTCAGGGACCCGAGACCCACCCGCCCGACACCTGTCAAGCTGGAGCCGAGACCCCCTCCCGGCTTTCCTCCCCTCGCTCACGAACCCACAACTCCGCCACCGTCCTCTAGACGCTCCGCGGCGGTGGGGGGCCAGGGAGAGACCCTCCCGCCGCCGGGACCCGGCCCCCGCCGAGGATGCGCCCCCGCCTAGCAGCCGCGGCACCCGCCCGCCGCACCCTCGGGGCGCCCTTTCCGCGTGCCGGCCGCGGCGGCTGCGGCTCCGCTTGCTCACCTGGCCAGAGGCAGGTCCTCGGGGCCACTGTCCTGGTCCGGGTCCTCCTCAGGAGGGGGCGGCTGCGGCGCCGGGAGTTCGGCGAAGGCGGCGGCTGCAGCGGCCGCTCTCCGGGGGGTTTTGGGCGGCATGACGCCTTCCCACGGCAGGAGCCAGCGAGCGGCGGAGGGGCGCCGGGGAGGACGACGCGCGCGCACGTCGGGCACGCCCCGTCCTCGCTCGACTCCCGTTACAAAAATAATTGGAACGTCCCCTGAGAAAAACCGGACGCGCCCTCCCCCGCCCGGCAACCGAGCGCCGCGTCCAACCGCGGGAAAACGTCACTTCCGCCCGCGGCGTCACGTCCGCGAGGCTCCCGGGCCCGCCGGCGTCTGGGGGGGACCGCGGCCAAGGGTGGTGCGCGAGCCGGGGTGCCAGGGCGCGCGGGCTGGGAGGGAGGCCGGGCCCGGGTCCAGGCGCCTTCCCGCAGGCATCCACCGCTGCCTGGACGTGTTTCTACCCGAAACTTCCCCGCTCCAGGCCAGGGTGCCCGTAACGGGGCCATACAAAGAGCCTGGTGGGTGACAGCGGGCCCCCGCCCGTATCTGGGGGTCTGATCCCGGCTGTAGCTCGGGCCGGGCAGGGGACACTGGGCGAGACCTCCCGGGCGGACACGCCCCTCTCCCTCCGCGGGCGGCGGCGCCGCCTCCACCACGCTCCTCCCGCCCAGTCCGTTAAGCAAAGTCTGCCAAAACAAAAACAAACAAGGGCCGCTAATAAGGTGCTGAAATTTGCCAGTCACTAGGAGACACAAAACGTAAGGCAATTTCTGGCATTTGAGGGAATCACTGGTTAGGGAAGGGGTGACTGTAGACAATGAACAGATTATAGTGTAATGAAAAGGCTTTATAGAGATGTAAAAACGGAGGCACCTTTGAAAAGTCTTAAGGGAGACTTTCGGAGAAGCAGTGGCAGTTAAATAGAAGTTTGCTAGGCGAACCCAACATGTATGGAGGGCTCACTTACCTATGTACCAGGAAATGTGCTGGCCACCTTACATAATTGTCTTATTTAATCTTCAAACACAGCCCTTTAAAATGGATAGTGTTAGTATTCCACGTTGCAGATGGGAGAACAGGCTAAGAAAAGTTTATTTGTTGAAAATCACAGAGCCGATAGGGTAGTAGAGGACTTGAACTTGAACCCAAGTATGTTTGACTCCACTTATCCACTAAATTGTTGCTGAAGAGCATGGCAAGAGAAGCAGCATGTTCAAAGACACAAAGACATCAGAAAAGAGCTTACTGAGACTGCCACCAAGAAACATTGTTTTAGAAGCTGTGTGTCTATCTCTTGGTATTTATATTGATAGATTGTCTGGTTTGAGTACACATTTTTCTCTCTTTGGCAAACACTGTTGATTGCCCCAGTCAGCATTCCCCAGCTTAGGTGCTGTGAGTAAAATATAGTTGTGTTCTGCTGTAGGTGCCTTTGCTGCAACAGCTGAGCAGAGTCTGAGGCGGCAGCAACCTTCAAGTAAATCATGACTGCAAGCCTCCTGAGTTGCAAGTTGTACAATGATTTATCGTTTTCTCTCTATACCATGGCACATGTCAGGATGTGTAAAGACTTGACAAACACTGACCTGCTCAACAGCCAGTCCTACCTAACTTCAGAAACCCTCTCTTGAGAGCCAAATGTTTGTCAGGAGGTAGGGCCCGTGTCTAGGTCTAGCTACAGAGAATGAATACAATCAAAGTGGTGGTCCTATTCACCTTGCTCAGGATTAGTTTAGGAAAGAGCTCAGGATGCAGTTTTGACCTTTGGAAGATAAAGAATAGTCTGCTGAAAGCCTGATAATATGAGATACAGGAATGACATAGTTCTACCCCTTAACTGTTGTTATGAGCATGAGATGCTTGCAGTTGCTGCAGCTGTTGTAACCTGAGGCAAGTTGACCTACAGAGAAGGCAGAAAGGCTGAGGTTGATGCCATAGGAATATCAAAATAATCTGGGTCCTCCTGACATAACTGAGACTCTAATTTGGCAAACCCTGGAGCTGAACTCAGCTGAAGTGATGTTTTCAGTTGCCTGAGCCAGAAAGCATCATGAGTGTTAAAATTTCTCCTGTGAGGCCTTTCAAGATAGAGACTATACCTTTGACATCATTTTTGCCTTAGTACCTAGCATGGTGTCGGGCACACAGTTGCTGAAAGTAAGGACAAGAGAGCAGAGGAAAGTTCTGGAAACTGAAGAAAAACTCTTCACAAGTAGATGAGTTGTTTTATTTAAACCCAATTTATCAATATGTGAATTTATCGTTTTACAATTATGACAAGTCAAAGAGAGATTTCTCAATTTACTTTACTATGGATTAATTTAACTGTGGTCCCTAGCATTTAAAATGTATTTTCCTTACACACAACTCAGGAGGAATTGAGTTAGTCAAAAATTTTTACATTCCCCTATCATTTTCTGTTGTACTATTAGAGAAGTGTTAGAAACCTCCAAATTCTTAAAAGAAGCTTCTCCCAATCTCCTCCAACCTGCATAGTAATTTTTAAAAGATTGTTGTAAGACAAAAGAAAAAATCTTTCTTAGATTTTCTGTATAGAGAGGGAGTTCTCTTCAGCTTGTGACCCCTTCAGTGATATTAAAACTTTGAGAGGGCAGTCTCCATTGGACTAAAAAGTCTTCTTTCCATGTTTTTGTACCCCCAAGATACCACACTATTTCCATTTATTTTTCTTTTTTTTCTTTTAAGAGACAGAGTCTCACTTTGTCACCCTCAGTAGAGCGCTGTGGCATCACAGCTCATAGCAACCTCCAGCTCTTGGGCTTAGGTGATTCTCTTGTCTCAGCCTCCCAAGTAGCTGGGACTACAGGCGCCCGCCACAAGGCCCAGCTATTCTTTTTTGTTGTTGCAGTTTAGCAGGGGCTGGGTTCGAACTTGCCACCCTTAGTATATGGGGCTAGCGCCCTACCCACTGAGCCACAGGTGCCACCCCACTATTTCCATTTCTTTTTTTTTTTTTTTTTTTTTTGAGACAGAGCCTCAAGCTGTCACCCTGGGCAG
>CAUYRH010037893.1:0-24700 GCA_963574655.1 Perodicticus potto | reverse complement strand
TTTTTCCTGGTTAGGTTAGCCAAAGGTTTATCTATTTTATTGACCTTTTAAAAAAACCAACTTTTTGATTTATTGATCTTTTGTATAATTCTTTTGTTTTCAATCTCATTTATTTCTGCTCTGATTTTGGTGATTTTTTTTCTTCTGCTGGGTTTGGGGTTAGAATGTTCTTCTTTTTCCAGTTGCTTGAGACGTCCCGTTAAGTTGTTAACTTCCTCTCTTTCTGTTCTCTTGAGGAATGCTTGCAGTGCTATAAATTTCCCTCTTAGGACTTCCTTTGCAGTATCCCAGAGGTTCTGATAATTCGTGTTTTCATTGTTGTTTTGTTCCAGAAATTTGATAATTTCCTTCTTAATCTCATCTATGACCCAGCTATCATTCAGCATAAGGTTATTTAGCTTCCATGTTTGTGTATAAGTATGCAGATTCCTGGTGTTACTGAGTTTAAATTTTATTCCATGATGGTTCAAGAAGATGCAAGGAATAATTTCTATTCTTTTAAATTTGTTGAGGTTAGACTTATGACCTAAATGTGATCAATTTTGGAGTATGCTCCGTGGGTTGATGAGAAGAATGTATATTCAGTTTTTTTAGGATGAAATGTTCTATAGATGTGTGTTAAATCCAAATGCTGAATGATTAAGTTTAAATCTAAAATTTCTTTGCTTAGCTTCTTATTGGAGGATTTATCCCACACTGCTAAAGGAGTGTTAAAATCTCCAACTATTATGGAGCTGGAGGAAATCAAGTTACTCATATCTATTAGAGTCTTTCTTATAAATTGAGGCACATTCTGGTTGGGTGCATAAATATTAATAATTGAAATCTCATCATATTGAGTATTACCCTTAACAAATATGAAATGTCCATCTTTATCGTTCCTTACTTTTATTGGTTTAAAGCCTATTGTATCTGCAAATTAAATTGCAACACCTGCTTTTTTCTGCTTTCCATTTGCCTGGAATATAGATGATCATCCCTTCACCCTGAGTCTATATTTATCTTTTAAGATAAGATGATATTCTTGTTTGCAGCAGATATCTGGCCTGAGTTTTTGTATCCAGTCAGCCAACCTGTGCCTCTTTAGAGGACAATTTAAGCCATTCACATTAATTGAGAATATTGATAAGCCTGGTAGAATTTTGGGTATCAAGTTTTTCGAAAGTCCTTTGGACATTTTTAATCCTTTCACCACTGTGGAAGTTGGAATTTGATCAAAAGTTTCTGAGTGAGTTTACTTTTGTGGTGGAGGATTGCACTGGTCATTGTGGAGGATAAGTCTGAGAATATCCTGCAGAGCTGGTTTAGTTATGGCAAATTTCTTGAACATGTGAATGTCATTAAAGTATTTAATTTCTTCATCATCAAGAAACTCAGTTTAGCTGGATACAGGATCCTAGGTTGAAAGTTATTTTGTTTTAGGAGATTAAAAGCTGATGACCACCCTCTTCTAGCTTGAAAAGTTTCAGCAGAGAGATCTGAAGTTATTCTAATATTCTTCCCCTTGTAGGTTATGGTTTTCTTGTGTCTGGCTGCTTTCAGAATTTTCTCCTTCATATTAACTTTAGTGAAGTTAATTATGATGTGCCTGGGGGATGTCTTATTCGTGTTGAGTCGTGCTGGGGTTCTGAAACTGTCTGCTATCTGAATTTCAGAATCTCTTGGCATGTCTGGAAAGTTCTCTTTCATAATCACATGAAGAAGAGCCTCTGTGCCTTATGAAGCCACTTCGTCACTTTCAAGGATCCCTATAAGGCAAATATTTGTTTCCTTCGAATTATCCCAGAGTTCTCTGAGAGAATGATCCATTTTTGCTTTCCGTTTCTCTTCCTCTTTGAGAATCTGGGAGCATTCAAAAGTTTTGTCTTCCATGTCCTTTGTCTTTCAAAATGTCCTTTGTCACTTTCTTCTGCTTGCTCCATTCTGTTACTGAGGTATTCTACTGTATTGCTCAGATCTTTGAGGGCTGAAAATTCTTGTCTCAATGTGTCAAAATCTTTGGTGATTTTGTTTTTGAATTCGTTGAGTTCTTGAGACAACTTTTGAAATGCTGCTTGAATTTCTAATTCCAATTTTACCTCTATTCTATTGATCTATTTGCAATCCAAATTCTGAATTCAGTTTCTGACATCTCAGCCATCTGTTTATGAATGGGATCTTCAGTTGTGTCTGCCAAAATATTCCTTGAGGGGGGGTTGCTCTACTCTGGTTATTCATGTTACTGGAGTTTTCCCGCTGATTCTGCCCTATGATAATTTTACACCATTTGGCTAGATAAGCAGGTAAGGAGAAGTTGGGTTGGGGCTCCAGGAGTAATGATTTGCCAGTCCTTTGCCAAAAATCTGGGACTGGTGTCTGTACCTTTTCCCCTAGAATTTTGCCACGGACCCATACAGTACTACGGCCTGAGAAACTGGGGGCCTTCTTGGTGTGGTGGGGCTAAGTGGCTCTGTCTTATTTTTAGCTGGTCTCTGTTTTACCTTAGTGAATCAGTTATTCTGGGTTGAAGTCTCAGCTGGGGAGAAATACCAGCAATTAAGTCACCCCACCTCCCACAGGCAACAATTGGAAAAGGAAAATCAAACCGTCCCACAAACACACATCCAGGGTACCACTTTGGATAGTCCTCGGGTGACTGGCCCAGTTCAAGAGGTCCAAATCAATTGTCCCAGTCAGCACCAGTCTCAGGTGGGAGAGTTCAAAAAGTCTCCAGCAACTAGATAGCAGGTGTCTGCTGGCAGCTCAAGTATGACTCACTCTGGTGCTCCATGAGGTCAGAAGGACCCCCAGTCACTGGTAACCCCACAGGGCTGTGATCCAGTTCCCTCCAATGAGCAGATGCTCCAGGGGTTTGCGCCCGCCCAAGTCACAGGGAGATCTATGTTTTCTCAGCCAGGCCACCACTCTCTGCCACTACCCTGCAGGGGGAGGTGAGGCCTGACAACCTCAGGTGCTTAATGGGGGCTGGGGTGGTTCACTCATTTCCAGCCCTGCCCCTGACTGATGTTGCTGACAGAACAGAACAACTTCACAGAATTTGTTTCTGTCCCAGCTATATTCCCCTGCAGATCAGACACAGTTTGAGCAACTCATCCCTGTCTGTGCCACTGCCCAGTCTCAGATGCTGTGCGTTGGGGCAAACATGGTCAGAGCTAAGCACTGAGCTGTCAGTTCCAGGCTCTGTCTGCCCATCCTTCTCTCAGCTATGATCCCCTGAGGGTTGGGTGCATCTGAAGCTCAGTAAAGCAGTCCTCTGGGTCAGCCCTGCCCTGGGAGTCTGCTGTCTTCTGCCCATGCATATTCTAGTCCCCAGGCTCTGCCAAGGCCGGACTGCCTCAGGTATACCCTTTACTCACGGGGCCTGAATTTCCGTCTCAGATCTGTTCCGCCAGTGGCTGCCACTGGAGAAGATGCCTGGCTTCCTCTGGTTGCCCAGAGAAACTTGGAATGTCCTTTCAAAATATCCCCCGGGGTGTGAGCCCTATTGTTCCCACTGCTGTGGCTGCCTCTCTGTCCCTTGGGGCACTGCCACTCCTGTACAGTTCCCTCTCAGTTGACTGTCCTCTCCTTTCTCCCCACTGGAGAATCAGCACAGATCAGCAACAGCCCATGCCCCATCCACACCCCTTGAGAAAATCCTCAAATATCTGGACTCCATGGGGGACAGGCTTCCAGACCTCAGGATGAGAGTGGAGGGGAGTACTGGGAGTTCAAAATTGTAAGTAGAGAATATATATAGTTTTATGCCTAGCAGGAGAGTTCCATGGCACCCTAGTAGGGGAAGGAGGTCCGGTTTTTAGAGGGTCTCTCCTGTGGGATAAAATGGGAGGATATTAGAACTCCACTCGCTTGTTTGTATGGAGTGTACTGTGAGCCATTCTCATGGGGGAGGGGGACTCCAGTCTGCTTGGCGATGGATTTTGTACCTTTTGTTTGTATCCTTGGGGTCGCAGCTTGCCTCAGCAGGGTTGATGTGCATTCTTCAACCTTCTCTCTTGGCTCAGATCCAAACCATTGGCTTTCTTGCTAAACTTTTGTCCTTCAACTCTCCTTCTGGACAGGAGCCTCTGTGGAAAGCTGGCTCCAGTCAGCCATTTTGCCTCTGCCCCCCTCTATTCTGTTTTTAATTACATTGTTTTAATTTTCTTAAATGTTTTAAAATTCTTCTGAAAGTGGGTAAGTTTTAAATCCTAAATACAAGCTCCCACATATATGCCTTTTATGTGGGTGTAAGGTAGCCATCTGTATTGTTAGTCTCATGAATTGTTGGTACAGGCAAAGACTCTAGTTTTTTCATTTGGTAAGAGAAGAACTCAGACCAAGCTTGAGAGACTTAGACCATATAATATCAGGAATTCCAAAGGGCTCATCTGATACCTATTTCAAAGTACTATTCCTATTGCATTGCTGATAGCTAAAATCTGACAATTAATTCATGTCAGCTAATATCTCCTATTAAAAGGCAACTGTTCCCTGAAAATAATAGAAATTATCAGTCATTTACACCTTAGAATGAATTTATGCATGTAATAGCTTTCTCAAAATAAGTAAATGAGATATGATTTAAGTCTACTAAGAAAAAGATTGATGCAAGCTGCTAGGTAAAATAATCTACCAATTTACAATTAAGGATTACAATTGAAAGATCATTTATAAAGTCCTTTCTTGATAGATTTTGATGTGTTAGAGGTGGGATCATACTGGATATGTAATTTTATATGCTAAACTTGTTCTCTATTTAACATTATATCATAGGTATTTTCTAATTAATTTTTTTTATATTGTCCCTTGGCTATGAACTGAATTGTGTCCTTCCAGAATTTATAGGTTGAAGCCTTAACCCCTAATTTGACTATATTTGGAAGTGGTGCCTTTAAGGAATTAATTAAGGTTAAATGAGGTCATAAGGATGGGGCTCTAATTCAACAGGGTTATAAGAAGAGATACTAGAAAGCTCACTTATCTCTCTATGAGGACACAAAGGCACCTACACACTAGAAAGAGAGGCTTTACCAGCAACCTCCACTGCTGGACCTTGATCAGGGGTCTTCTATCCTCTCAAACTATGAGAAAATACATTTCTGTTATTTAGAAGTCACCCAGTCTATGATATTTGTTATGGCAGCTTGGGCTGACTGATACACCCTCCAATGGCTGTATACCATGCCAATAAATGCCCTTACCAGAATTATTTTTCTGTTTTCTACTGTTGGACAATTGTACCTTATTGGTATATAACATGAAAGATAGTTTAAGCTCTACAAACTAATCTTTTATGAAAGTCTTTTCTTTCTTTCTTTCTGTTTTTAATTTTGATTTTTGACCTCTGGGTTTCCTTTCTCTGCAATATGCCTATGCCTCATCATTTTTAAGCAGATACAGTGCACATCATTTTAAACTAGACCCATTGTATTTTCAGGTGAAGGGGGTTGCAGGTTAAGTGCCATAGGTCGGTGCTGTGGCGTGTGGTCTGTAGGCCAGTGCCTGTCTAAAAACTACTTGCTACTGGTCCACAATGAGGCAAAAATAGAAACTGAGAGGAAATTTTTAGAAAACTTCATAGCAATTTGACATTGTTGTACCATCTAAGAAGTGGTCAGAAGATGGTCTTGTACATAGACCAGATCAGGTAATGAATTTTATGTGCTGGGACTCTGTAGGCATTCTAGGATTCTATATAAATCTATGGGAATTTGACAGAATAAATGAACAAGCAAATTGATCCTTTACCTTGGATTGACTAAGAAGCAGTGTCCTAGAATGCAAGCACATAGGCCTGGAAACTCCAAAAACCTTTATAGAGAGGCCTGCAGAACAGTAGTTAGACAGCATATTTGGTTGAAATCCCAGCTCCTCCACTTACTTGTTCTGAGATCTTTGCCAAATTTGTAAAACTCTCTGAGTCTTGGTTTCCTCATCTGTAAAAACAGGAAAAACAATAGAACTAACTTTGTAATAGGATCCTACAGAGAAAAGACTTTGCGTGTTTCCTGGTATCTATCATGTGCTCAGTAAATGGAAGCCACTATTGGCTCTGTCACTAAACAACACACAAGCAGATGTTTTTGAAAGGTCCTTTACTTGTTACTAGTGCAAAATATGCGGTTCTCTAGGGAAGAAGCATCCCCTCTTTTTTACCAGCCTATTTGTGAACCAGGAGTGGTTTGTGCTTGTCTCTACAGAGGTTGGGGCCACATCCCTTGCAAGGCATCCTTGGTTAGAGGTGATGGGCCAGGAAACCACAAATCCTTCAGGGAACTCAGCTCTGCTCCTTGCATGGTCACAGCTCATTAGAAGCTCTGAGTGTTTATCTCCCAGTTGCCAGATGTCCATCTATTTGAGGTCATTCTGAATTTTACTGCCTTGTCCTGTTTACAGTTCTCACAAGGCATACAATGGCCTGAGACTAGGGAGGAGACATGTATCCATGACGTGTCTCGCTCCCAGCACACGGGGCCCAGTGGGTCTCTCCTACGACTAGTAGCGAACGGCTCCTTACCTTGCTGGATTAACGGGGGCAGGAGAGTAGAGAGAAGGCCAGAGCTAGTGTCTGAAGACCTGGATTCTGATCTTGGATCTGCTGCTGAGCCCCGGCCTCCTCATGTGTAAAATGGGGACCATAGCACCAACCTCACCATGTGACTGTGGCAACTGAAAGAAAGAGCCTTGGAAAAGTGTGCTGGTGCGTTAAAAGTGTGACTTTCTTCCCATCCCACCAACACTGATGTCTTTCCTCTCCCACTTTGGGCTGTGCTAGTTGTATGGTGCTTTTCTATGGCTTTCATTACCCTTGGTCTAAAAATATTACATGGAAAATTTTAGAAATAAACAATTTCTAAGTTTTAAATCACACACTGTTCTGAGTAGTACGATGAAATCTCATGCTGTCCCACTCCACCCTGCCCAGGACAGGGGTCCTCCCTTTGTCCGGAATATCCTTGCTGTGTGTGATATCTGCCTGTTAGTCACTTTGTAGCTATCTTGGGTGTCAGACGGACTGTCTTGGTATTGCTTTGCTTGTGTTCAAGCAACCCATATTTTACTGAATAATGGCCTCTAAGTACAAGAGTAGTTCATGCTCAAATATTGTCATAATTGTTCTATTTTGTCATTAGTTATTGTTGTTAATCTCTTCTATGTTTGATTTATAAATTAAACTTCATAACAGGTAAAAGTATGTATGTACAGGAAAAAACATAGGATATGTAGGGTTCAGTACTAACTACACTTCAGACATCCACTGGGGGTCTGGGAATGTATCCCCCATGGATAAGAAGGGACTACTGTACAAGGCACTGTACAGAGTGAATTCCCCAATAGGACATATGTTCCATAAACACAAGGATTTGTTCATTTTATTTATTTCTGTATCCTAGTTCCAGAACAATGCTTGGTGATAGGGAATTTTTAATTAATATTTGTTGAACAAATTCATGAAGTGAATTATACAGTCATATTTTTTGCTGCCATGTATAGCATCTTTTCAGCTGTAAGCAACGGAAAACCCCGACTGAACTTGCTAAACCAAGAGGACATCTATTATTTCATATAACCAGAGGAGTTTGGGAGGATTGAGGTTCTGTGAGTTGACCTCTCACTCGGGTCCTTCCCATCTTCCTGGTCTGTCTTTCTCAGGGCAGCTGGCCTCCAATCATAAGTGCCTACTGTTGTTCCAGGCATCACTTCTAGACACTTCTAGATACAGTGACATCTAGCTGAAGCAGAGACAGCCTCTTTCTACCATGTATGTCTTTTCAAGAGTATAGAAATCAGTCCCAGAAACCCTCAAAAGGGTAAACCAAATCCTTTTGTTTACCTGCCTTTGCCCAAACCAATCACAATCTTAGCCTAGTTAGGATGAATTCCGAGTCACACGTGGGAAAGGTGGGCACCTGAACAGATTTTGGCCTTTGTCAAAACCGGAGAGGAGAGGGCTACCAACAGTGTCATATATACCTACTCTTTGGAGTCTTAGGAAAAAAAAAGAATAATTAAGTAAAAGTTAATTAAACAAGTACCTGAACACATGAGTGTTTGCTATGTGAAAATTAAGGGCAGAGGATAATAAGTAAAGAGAGATTTTTTTCAGAGTTGGGGAGAAATGTAACCAACCCAGCTGCCTGATTTAAGCACAAATGCATTTAGGGTTGACAACTGGTTGTGTCAAAGATGGTGCCTAAATGCAAGACGATGTAGGGTAAGGCATATGTACCGTGCTACGTGGATCAAGTTAGAGATGAAGACTCACCATAACTGCTGCCGTATAATCTCATTAATGTAGCCTCCATTAATCCAGACTGTGTGCTAGCTTATTTGCTCAGTGGTTTTTGTTTTTTGATTTTTGAGCAGGGTCTTACTCTGTTGCCTGGGCTAGAATATAGTGGCTTCATCAGAGGTCACTGCAACCTCAAACTCCTGGGCTCAAGCAATCCTCTTGCTTCAGCCTCCTAAGTAGCTGGGACCACAGGCATGAATCACCATGTTAAGCTAGAGACAAGGTCAGGCTGTCTCAACTCCTGGCCTCAAGTGATCCTCCCACCTCAGCCTCTCAAAGTGCTAGGACTACAGATGTAAGTCAGTATGCCAGACTTTAGTGTTTATAAGCAGTCCCCAGGTTATGAACGAGATAGGTTCTATAGGTTTGTTCTTAAGCTGAATTTGTACATGAGTTGAAACAGGTACATGTACTTAATTACCGTAATAGCCTCCATTAGTAAGTGTGAGTCATATATCAATCAGATGTTTGTAAATTGGGGACTTACTGTAATAGCCTTCTTTCATAAGTGCAAGTCGTATGTAAGTCAGATGTTTGTAACTCAGGGACTGCCTATACTCTGGTATTTCAAAGGAGAAAGGGTTTGCAAAGGAAATAGTCTCAGTAGGAGTGTAGGAAAAGTGTTAAATTATTTTTCACATTCTGCTTTATCAAATCTCATATGCAAAAAATATTTATCTGTTTCAGCAGGCCCCTGGAACCTGTACTGGGCACACTTAAACAGCCTGTGATCCAAGGCAACCCATGCTTTATAATTAACCAAATCCATATGTTCTGAAATACTTCATAAGGCAAATTCCTTAATTCAACCATTACCCTCCCTGCAGTTAGTTTCAATTTGTGCGATTTTCTTGAGTCCTCAGATAGTTGGGTACTTACCTGTTAATCAGACTACAGGAAGCCTGTCCTTGTTTCCGGTGTGCTACTGTGAAGCGCTGAGGTTCACCTGTGCACCCACATTTAGTAGAAACAGTTAGAATGTAAGTATGAAGCCTCGGTAGCCAGACTGCTTGAGCTCATATCCCAGCTTGGCGACTTGTGATTTGTGTGACCTTGGGTGAGTTAGACTATCTCTCTCTGCCTTGGCTCCTTCATCTATAAAATGGGAATAATAGTAGCACCTACTTTATAGTGTTGTTGTATTGAGTATATGATACATGAGTTAGTATATATAAAGTTCTTAAAACAATGCCTGTAATATTATAAAAGCATTTACTCTTATTCTAAAAATGTTCGCTATTTTTTCATATATTGAATATGTGAATTCAATACAAATAAATTTAATCACGTATGTTATAATTCAAAGGACATAGTTTGATCAGTTGATTAAGGGTGTGGCAAGTCACCTTCTTCTCAGGACCCTTGAAGTGCAATGTTTCTCTCAGTGCACAGGCAAGTTTTGTCCCTGATAGAATAGTCATACTGTAGCTGGGGAAATGTTTTATGGGTTATAACATTTAAATAAAATCTGTTAGTAAGTAACTACTCCCTATGAAGCAGTTTGTAGCAATTTTATTCCAACATATACTGACACCTCTTACCTTTGCCTGGCCCTGAGTTAAACATAGTTGATACTGATTGTACACTTCTAACATCAAACCAAGAGAAGGAATTTTCATTAGGCTTGAACCTAGTTGTCTTAACTTTTGTCATTTGTTTAGACATCATCATTACTTTGCTACAAGAGGCAGAAGAAAATGCACTGAATAGCAACCTCTTTTGACATTATAAAGTAAAATTTTCTGCACGAATTATCTCAATAGAGGTTAGGATGTGTCTGGATTTGCCTATGAACTGAGTCACCCTCCATTTATGTTCATGGATTTGGGGCTAAAACACTGTGCTGAGGCTATTGATCTATATGTGGGTGTGTGAGTCACATGTTGTGTTATTATCCATATAGTTTTGAGCAGTCTGAACCTTATGGGTATTGGAGAGATGCTTTATCTCCTGTACGTAAGCTGAGAATGAAGCAAAAGGAATTGACTTCTTGTCAGTTCCTGGAATTCTTTCTACCCATCCAAGCCGCGGGCATTCTCTCATCTTAGTTCTGCCTTAGTCTGCAATGGGATGTCAGTCAGTTGCATGTAAGACACCGTTTATGGAGCTTCCATACTGAACTCTCTGGGAAAATCAGGAGCTTAGAGCCTTAGGAAGGTATTAGGATGGAGGCTCTTTACCAGCTCAACATGGCTCTTGGCTATTCTGTGAATCAATTCTTTTATAGTCCCTTGCCAGGCTGAATTTGACAGCAGTATCCCCTCAAAGCCCTAGCCCCAAGTTTCAGAGCCTCAGATTCAGACTTTTTTTTGAGACAGTCTCACAATGTTGCCCTTGGTAGAGTGCCATGGTGTCTTAGCTCACAGCAACCTCAAACTCTTGGGCTTAAGCGATTTTCTTTCCTCAGCCTCCCTAGTAGCTGGGACTACAGGCGGCCACCACAATGCCCACTATTGTTTTGTTGTTGTTCTTGTAGTTGTCATTGTTTAGCAGGCCCAGGCTGGGTTTGAACCTGCCAGCCCCGGTGTATGTGGCCAGCACCCTAACCACTGAGTTATGGGCACCTAGCCCTCAGATTCAGATTTTACATTTCTATCTGTTGTAGACCTTTCCTGCTTTCCTCTGGCGCTTATCATGAAATTCATTGTCCTTTGTGTTTCTTTTCCTGAATGTTTGTAGCAATGAGTCAGATCTTCCTTGTGATATGTGGGCAGCTTGGAGGAAAATGCTGTTATTTTAAGAGCCTGCCAGGAATTCCTTTCAGTGGGGAGACTGCCTGACACCTTAATGGAAGCATTTGGCTAGGAAGATAAGGCCCTTAGGAGATAGCCTGGCTCTGGACAGTATGGAACTGGACAAAGAGATAGCAAACTGGTTGGAAGAAGTTTCTAGGAATTTGGGGATGAGGGAGAGCAGAGGAGAAAGAAGAGGGCAGAGGGTGAAGCGAGGGAGAAGCAAAATGGTGGTATATGAGGGGCCCTGATGGGGAACTTAGGGAACGGGAAATCAAGTAAAATGGGTTCCATTCAAAATCTAGGTTGACACAGGGTAGCCACAGGAGATGAGAGACAAGTGAGATCAAGGATCCAGCCAAAAGAAGCCACTGGGGAGAGAGAAGTGACGTGAGAATCTGTGCTCTCAGGAATTCTCAGGCATCTAAGGGAGGACGTTGGCCATCCCACAGGATGTGGATGGACGCTTCAGACAGTTTTTGTTTAAACCTCAAAGGAGGGAATGATCTCAGCTGACAGCTTCATTGCGTCTGTATCAGAAAAAAAAAATTGTTTTTAAGTTAACAAATTTTTGGAATACTACTGTAGAGATGAATGAAACCTAAAAGTAATTTTTAGGTCTTACATGTCTCATAAAAAGAATAACATATCAGCAGCATTTAAAGAAGCTATTTTAAAGGATTTCTTTATTCTAATGGATGGAGATTGTCTTTGGATAATATAAATATTCTAAAGATTTAATGAAGTTATCTGAAGCCATGTAGACATTAATTAGAGTTTTATAATTAGAATTATAGTTATAGGAGCTTCTTCCTGTGAAATAGAGGGTAGTATTTCAATATTTCAGGTTTACTGTGCTGTTAAGGTACAGTACCTGATACATTTTCATATACCGTGGCTTTCATAATTCTTTCCAAATAACCATTTTGATAGATATTTAATAGTTTTTAAATTAATGTTGGGGTAAAACCCATTTTTATTTGTGCTCATCCAAGTCTGTCTGCTTCCTGTGCACAGTGCCACCCAAACCGATGATGACACCGAATCCAATCAGAAAAGCAGCAAAAAGATGAAAGGTCTTACCAATGAGAAGTGAACTTGCTAAAGTATACCTTTCAATGAATTTGGACAAAACTGAAAAATGTTGTTGATATCAGATCCTTAGGCTGATTACTGAAGCGTTCGATTTTTCAGTATGTCAATTCATCACTGTCTACCTGGTTATATTTAACACTTTCTCCTGTTCCCAGTGTGTCTGCTGAGATAGGCAATCGCTGTCACATGATATCTGCCTCTCAAGAAGGTCAGTAGACCACTGGGAGGCCGTGGTTTCTGTCTCCCAGCTGCCTAGATTCTTTCTCAGGTATTGCTGACAGCAGATGGAGCCTCAATGTCTTGCAGGATCTAAAATATTAATAAGATTAGAGCTTTTATCCTTCAAATAGTTTCGTCTTTCCTTTTAGAGGGTCTGCAAAATGTTTCATCTGCTAATTTATGGCACTGGCTCTCCAGGAAGACCTGCCACCACTCACAGATACCAAAACACCTCTTTGCCCACTGTCCTTCCTTTTCACGTCGTTGGAGTGCTGGTTCACATTTGAAATCACTCTCATCTTTCAGAGACACTTGGAGTGCAATTCCATTCTGAGATGAGAGGGCTTGGGGTGTGTTTTAATAAATATTTGATAGGAATGCAAGCTTTGGGGGTCATTCTTGTTTACAAAATTAGAGATAGCATCTCTGAGGAAAGCTTAACTTTGTGGAAGAAGCAGTGTTTATAAATGTGCACAGCGTTCATGGTGTTCCCTATACTTTCCAGAACACCCATGTCACCCACGTTTCCATTTTCAGAAGCAGTGATTAAATGGAAGAGCAGTGCTGTGTGATACCAATTAAAACAACCATTGTCTGGGGTCTTGGTGTGTGCCACACCTTTTAGGGGCAATACACGATTGTAAGAGGGACTTTACCTAACAAATGCAACCAGTGTAACCTGGTTTCTTATACCCTCAATGAATCCCCTACAATAAAAACAAACAAAAAAAACAACCATTGTCTATTCAACTGTCTTTTTTTTTAAAATGGAAAGCAAAATTTGCTTTTATGCATATATCCTACACAAAATACATACATCATATGGTGTGCCATTTAGATCATTTTAAAGAACTGTAATGGCTTTAGTTTAGATATCCCATTTCAGTTGGACAATGAGCATCAATTTTGTTAATTAAGAATTTTATTCGCTGTAAATTTATAGTACAATTACAATTTACTTCATACGGAAAAAAGGTCTTTAGCCCATACTACCATTAGTAAAATGTCCACTTAGATTATTTGCTGACAATTTCAATGGCAGATGAATTTCACAGGAAGAGTTATCTTTTCCTTTTTTTGCATTGAAATTTCTCATTGAATGCCAATTGTCAGCAGAATGTAACCATGAAGACTTTTGACTTAGATCTTTCTTTTTTTTTCCTAAAGAAAAAGCCAATTCATCAGGTAGGAAAGGAGTGCCTTTTGCAGTCCCAGGTCTTGCCAGAGACAAATGACTGTAAAAATTTAAAATCAATCATTAACAGATTAGCTGTGGGTCCAAAGTAAATAGCAATCAGCTTTTTAAGCATCAGGCAGAGTGAGATAAAGGGGAAGAGTTATTGAAAATGAGGATGTTGTCTGGGGCTCTGCTTGTGGGGTAGCACAGGAGGAAGCCATCGGTTTGTGCCTCTAACTACAAATGGAAAACAAGGTAGCGGGCTGAGTAAGTTGAATCCTGGTTGTGTTAAACAGAGTACTGTGGATTTCTGTTCTATGTCATGGCTCTATTCACCTTGATTAGCATGGAAGTTGGTTGTGCTCCCTGGCTGTTCTCTTTTCCTTCTAAGCAAGATCTGTCAACTGCTGTTCAGTTGACCCTGCAAAGCGGCCTAGAAATTGTGGCTGAGACTCCTTAGTTTCAGGAACTGGACCTTTCTTACCCCTTTGCACACTGAGTTCAGATCTCATTATTGTTAGATTGGGGCTGGGAAGTGAAGGGATGGTTCATTAGCTGCTTCCCTTTAGGTTCTGGTGTGTGAGCTACTATTAGGCAAATACTACAGTAATAATTGTTATGGGCAAGTTCCACTGATGGATGCTAAAATTAGCAGGTGAAGTTTTGAGAAGAAACAAGATATTTGTATCCTTCCCAAGATAATTTTTTTTTTTTTTTGAGATAAAGTCTCACTCTGTTGCTCAGGGTAGAGTGCCTTGCTCACAGCAACCTCAAACTCCCAGGTAAAGCAATCCTCCTGTTTCAGTCTCCTGAGTAGCTGGAACGACAGGTGCCCATCACAGTGCCCAGCTAGTTTTTCTATTTTTGGTGGAGACAGGGTCTCACTCTGGCTCAGGCTGATCTCGAACTCCTGAACTAAAGAAATCCACTTTAGCCTTCCAGAGTGCTAGGATTACAGGCATAAGCACTGTGCCTGGCCCAAGATAATTATTCACACAAAAGAAAAACACTAACCTTTCAATGGTGAAACGATTAAGACACCCCCTTAACCAAGAGATCAAGGGTAACATCATTAGTAACAAGACAGTGTCCCCGCAGTCCTCCTCCCCTGCAGTCAGGATACACCGGAAAGGACATACATTTTTGTGCTGTTCTTACTATAAATGCATAATCTCATTCTAATCATGAAAAACCATCAGATAAACCCATTCTGCAAAATAACTGACCACTAATCTTCAAAAGTGTCAAGGTCATCTATGCCAAGGAAAACTAAAGAATTGTTGCAGTTCGTAATAGATTAATTGGACAAAATAATGACAGGTTCTGAATTGGATCCTGCAACAGAAAAAGGGTATTAGTAGAAAAACTGGTGAAATGCAAATAAAAGCTGAAGTTTAGTTAATTAAATTTCTGGTTTTGATAATGATACTATGATTAGGTGTGATATTAGCATTAGGGGAAGCAGGGTGAAGGGAAATAGGAACTGTCTGTACTATTTTTGTAATTTTTCTGTAAGTCTAAAGTTATTCGAAGATAATAAGTTTAGGGAAAAAAGGAAAGAAAACTCTGAAAAAAAAATTACATAAGCTTTAAAAATTCCCACTGCATGGCTCTGTGCCTGTGGCTCAAGCAGCTAAGGCGCCAGCCACATACACCTGAGCTGGCGGGTTCAAATCCATCCTGGGCTTGCCAAACAACAATGATGGCTGCAACCAAAAAATAGCCAGGCGTTGTGGCAGGCACCTGTAGTCCCAGCTACTTGGGAGGTGGAGGCAGGAGACTCGCTTGAGCCCAGGAGTTTGAGGTTGCTGTGAGCTGTGATGCCATGGCACTCTATCCAGGGTGACAGCTTGAGGCTCTGTCTCAAAAAACAAAACAAAACAAAAATGAAAAAAATTCCCACTGCTGAACCTAACCTGTCTTCTGGGCCAGTTTGAGCTTTCTCCTCTCACATTTGGGCTTAATTTTTGCCAAAGTTGGAGTGAGCCATCACTTTTAATGGGAAAAACAAAACAACATTCTTGGTGTGGGGCCCTTTTCATAGTTTCTTACTGTGCACAACTTCTTTACTGATAGGTGTGTTCACTAAGGTAGGAGGGACAGTCCCGGTTTGTGGATTCCTAGTTTGTGTGAAGTCTATTATGTTGTGTATGCCCCTGGATCTGCAGGCTGGCTGAGGTCAGCTCTGCTACATCCTGTCAGTCTGGGTCAGCTGGACCGAGGAGCTGAGACAGATTCTTCCCGGAGTGGTCATAGAAACTCCGGAGGGCAAGCCCCAGCGCACGAGCGCACTGGAAGCCTCAGCTGTGCCCCAGTCCACCGACGTTCTCATAGTCCAAGCAATTCACTTGGCCAAATCCAGAGGATAGGGTTAAAGTACATATTTTTGGTTAGGTATCCAATCTGTCTCTGTACTTGTAGTCTTCATTGTCTCCATCTAGCCTGCTGTCTGTGCCCTCTTCCCTTAAAGTTTAAGGACACTTATGAAAGATTGGCCTGTCCCCACTGATATCATCAGTTTTCATAAGCACTGTCACTATTTGGTGGTCTCCTGGAAGTGAGAATTTGTTTTATTGTGTTACATGAAGGGTGAAGTCCCAAAATATTGTCCCTTGGGCACTGAAGTGTTAAAACAAGGTTTTGAGGCCCCCCCCACAGTTCCTACACAGGTGTATAGATGCCATCAGGTTAGCTGAGGCAGGTGCTCCTGGCACCAGGCACTGCCAGTTATTCAAGATCACACCCATGTCTGGCTCTCAGGTCCTCTTCAGAGGGGTCCTCCAGAGCCTATCCTGCATGGTGAACCCTGTCCTGCCATCCCCCATCCCTCCTCCCAACCTGGCTTCTGGGTCTCTCCTCTTAAGACATGGATACAGTTGTCTGATGGACAGTTACAAAAACAGGCTCGTTGCCCATAGCTCAGTGAGTAGGGCACCGGCCATATACACTGAAGCTGGAGGGTTCAAGCCCAGCCCAGGCCTGCTAAAACAACAATGACAACTGCAACCAAAAAAAAAAAAATAGGTGAGCGTTGTGGTGGGTGCCTGTAGTCCCAGCTACTTGGGAGGCTGAGGCAAGAGAATCACTGAGAACCAAGAGTTTGAGGTTGCTGTGAGCTGTGATGCCACAGCACTCTATCGAGGGCAACATTGTGAGACTCTGTCTCAAAAAAAAAAAAAAAAAAAGAAAAGAAAGGTTACAAAAACAGAGTTCCAGTTGGTTGATGGGTTTTGCCCAGGAGGTTCCTCAGCTGATTTACATTACTCAAATGAGAGGCTGTAAATAGTTAATTCTCAGGGGACTTAGTCCTCTGACCCAGCTGACTAGTGTCATCTTCTACCCATTTTGGTGAGTTACGTGCGATGCCAAATAGTATAAGTTGTCAAAAGGCATTTGCTGAACGGAGCTAAGCTTCTGAGTCCTTCATAATCTGGCCCACCCCAATTCCCGTGGTCTGAGTCCTTCATAATCTGGCCCACCCCAATTCCCCTGGACTAACCTACGTTTTCCCTCCACTTGACTTGGCCAACTTTTCGTTGTCCCAAGGTTCTGTACTGCTCCTAACCATCGTCTCACCATCTCTGTGCCCAGGTGCACTGTGCCTGCCCTCCGTCCAAACCCTGCTGGCCCTTCAGGGCTCTCCCAGAACTCACCTACAACTGCGCCGTCCTAGAGTGAGTTCTTCCTGTTTCTATACCTCAGAGGACAAGCAGTCTCCACTACAATTTGACCTTTAGTTATTCTTTAATTTTTTCTAACTGCATATATAATGCAACAACATAAATTACCTTAATTAGCCTGTTAGATTGTAATATATTTGTAGTCCAATATTGCTTCTGTATACTTCCTGGGCAGGATTATGATTTTAAGGACATAGTAGATGCTCAAGACACTCGTGGTAAGTTTTAAAATTTAAATCACTCTCTCAAGTTAATTAAGAAACAAATAAAAGCTAAGAAGGAAAGAGTCAGAAAAGAACAGAAGAAATCATCTCAATGGGCACATAAGATTTTTTTTTCTGAGACAGAGTCTCACTCTGTTGCCTCAGGCTGGAGGGCCCTGGCGTCAGCAACCTCAGACTCCTGGATTCAGGTGATCCTTCTGCCTCAGCCTCCTGAATAGCTGATGCCACTACAGGTGCTCACCACCACCATGGCTAAAGTTTCCATTTTTAGCAGAGTTGGGGGGGTCTCGCTCTTGTTCAGGCTGGTCTTGAACTCCTGAGCTCAAGAAATTCTCCTTCCTTGGTTTCCCAGAGTGCTAGGATTGCTAGGATTACAGGTGTGAGCACTGCACCCAGTTCATATAAGATACTTTGAAAGAAATAGTAGCTTTGAAATATATACAACTATTATGTATCCATGAAAAAGATTTTAAAGCTTAAAAAAAGAAATAGCTTTATATATGAAAGCATATTGTTACTTTGAAGAGGAAAGGGATATAATTCACAAAGAAAGAATTATCCTGGATTTATTTTTGTCAGATGATGAATCAATACTATTCCAAATTCTTATCTAAATGTAAAAATAATTTCTATTTTCTCAGTGTTTTATAGCTTAGAGAGGACAGATATCATATCTCCCTCCTTTTTATAGCAAGCTAAGAAATTGCAGTTCAGAGCGTGCATATGTTTTTCCCGGCGTTCCCAGCTGCTAAATGACAGAGCCAGGCCTAAATTGTCTTCTGGCTTCAAGTCCAGGGTTTTCCCATCACCCATGCTACAAATCTCTGCTCATTGAGGATGAATCCTTTGTTTCACTTTTCTGAGGTAATTGTTCGACTTTTGTAAAAGATTTATCACTCTGAAGATGAATTGAACCATCAGGTAAACATTTAAGGAAAGGAGAGGAACTAAGTTGGAATGTAAGGAGATGCCTGGCATTGTAACTGATGACATAATTACTTCCCATAACATGGAGCACCAATCACTGCAGTGGGTGTAGTAGACAGAGGCTCTTAAGTATTTACAAGGATGGAGAGCGTGATCTCCCTCCATCAGGACAGGAGGTGCCTTCCACTCACGAGGATTGTATTAGGATATGAATTTCTGGCCCTGCCTGGCTGGCGTTCAGGTCCTGTGCCACCTGGATAACCTGCCTTTCTAACCCTTTCTCTCCCACTTCCACAGCTTCCCATCTGCTAAATTGGGGCACCCAGTTTGTGTTCTCCAGACAAACTTTCTCCTGCCTTCCTGACTTGGCACACTTCCAGTGGCGTTCTTTTCCAAGGTCCAGCTCAGATGCCACCTCTTATGCGAAGCGATCCTGCGGTTCCGGCTGGGATTGACTCCCCTGCTTCTAAACCCACACGCTCTTTCTCCCTCTGTACTTCCGTCTTGGCTGTCACCATGCCCTGCCTTTGTTATGGTAACCTTGCTTGGTTCTCTCTCCTTTGAGACTGAACAACCTTAAAAGAAAGCTTACCAGGCCCTAGCATAGTGCCCGGCACGTGGCGGCCCTCAGCATACCCCTGCGTACACTGGTTGGGAGAGTGACTGGTGAACACAGGAAGGAGCATCTTGTCAGGCTGCTAGTTGGGGAGGTTTTTGCTGAATTTTTATGTCCACCAGAGTCACACTTGGTACCTCACTTAGAGCAGGTACTGGATGGATTTTTGTTGAAAAGAAAAAACCTGTGTGAATGAATAAAAAAATAAAGAGTGGATAGTGGATCAAACAAATGTCTGGCATACTGAGGTGAAAAATGAAGGTGAACAGAAGACATGCCACATATCAGAGTCCCTTAAAAAAGATTAATAACAAGGCCAGGCATGGTGGCTCATTCCTGTAATGCCAGCACTCTGGGAGGATGAGGTGGGTGGATTGCCTGAGCTCATGAGTGCGAGACCAGCCTGAGCAAGAGTGAGACTCCCCGTCTCTAAAAAATAGCTGGGCATTATGGTAGGCGCATGTAGTCCCAGCTACTTGGGAGGCTAAGGTAAGAGGATCACTTGAACCCCAAAGGTTTGAGGTTGCTGTGAGCTAAGACGTCCCAGCACTCTACTGAGGATGACAAAGTGAGCCCCTGTCGCCAAAAAAAAAAAAAAAGGATTAATAACATCCGAATCAGATGAGTAGCATTCTGGTTGTCCAAAGACATCTTTTGAAATTCCTGCTCATATTCAAAATATAAGAATAAGAAATGTGAATACCTCTTTTCCCTAGTAATGGTAATACTAAAAGCAGTATACCAATATTCTGTATTCTACGCTTTTTTTAAAGTAAAAAAACCCATTTTTTTAGTATCTTGTCATGTTTTTATTATTTAAGTGTGGCATTTAAAATAATATGAAGTCAGAATTTTTTCTATCTTGAAACACACCCAGTGAGTTACACACGGCTTTTAGATTTCATCCAGGCTGGCCCCCTCCCAGCTGAAAGCCCTTCCAGGGCATCCTCTTGCTTTCTGCTTCCTGGATTCTTAGTGAGCTTGGCATTTTCTGTGTGGGTCATTTGTACTTCCCAGAGCCACCCATGGTCTCTGGTCCCTGATGGAATCATCCTAGAATCAGAGCTGAAAGTTGGGGATAGAAAACCTCAGGCCTAGCCCTGACCCTCTCAGGTTAAGTCATGGCACCCATAATCTCACCTTTTCATAAAATATTGATATTTTAGAATTTACTCCACACAATCTATTTTGCAGTATTGTAATGTGGAGTTTTTAATATTATCATTGCAATTACTTCTTTTTTTAGATGACAAAAAAATGTCACCCAGAATATGTTCTTTTTTTTCTCTAAACATTCCCCTATATTAGTAATTAAGAACAACAAATGGAAGGGGAAAAATTCAGCAAACCAAGAGTTACGTTTATGAAGCACTTGAAAGGGCCCTGCTATTATCTCTTAAGGTTCATTAGGGTAAAAACAGATTTTTAAAAATCCTGGGTGTTGCACCTATTTCCTGTGGATATTTACTTATTTGACCACTGTCAGGTAAGTTCCACTTCCAAATGTGGAGTGACTTAGGGCTAGATCCCTTTCCTTTCCTTCAAAAGACTTTCCCCAGGTGGTTGGCACACCTGCCAGGCTTCTCCAGTGTGCTGGCATTAGAGTAGCCTTCCTCAGCAGACCCTCTAAGGCAATGATTTACCGGTGTGCCCCGAAAGGACGTAAGGTGTGCTGTGAAAAAATTTAAAGATCATTATTTAAATTATTTTTGAAAGAAGTTCAAAGCACAGTAAGTATATTTAAGTATATATATTTTTTACTCTTTTTTTTTTTTGTAGAGACAGAGTCTCACTCTATCGCCTTCCATAGAGTGCTGTGGAGTCACAGCTCACAGCAACCTCCAGCTCTTAGGCTTAAGCGTTTCTCCTGCCTCAGCCTCCCACGTAGCTGGGACTACAGGCCCCCGCCACAGTGCCCAGCTAATTTTTGATGCAGTTCGGTGGAGGCCTGGTTTGAACCCGCCACCCTCGGTAAATGGGGCCGGCGCCCTACTAGCTGAGCCACAGGCGCTGCCCATTTTACTCTTTTTTTTTGATCAAGGTAATTAAAGTGTGCTGTGGAAGTTTGACTATAGATTCAAATGTGCCATGAGATAAAAGAGGTTAAAAAACACTACTCTAAGGTGATGGGATGTTCTATATCTGCACCGCAGCTCAGCGGCCACTGGCCATGTGGGGCTAGTGAGCACTGAAAATGTGGCCAGTGTGACTAGTGAACTGATTTGTAAATTTTTTTTTTTTTTTGAGACAGAGCCTCAAGCTGTCACCCTGGATAGAGTGCTGTGGCATCACAGCTCACAGCAACCTCCAATTCCTGGGGTCAAGCGAGTCTCTTGTCTCCGCCTCCCAAGTAGCTGAGACTACAGGCGCCCGCCACAACGCCCGGCCATTTTTTGGTTGCAGCCGTCATTGTTGTTTGGCAGGCCCGGGCTAGGTTCGAACCCGCCAGCTCAGGTGTACGTGGTTGGCGCCTTAGCCTGTTGAGCCACAGGTGCCGAGCCTGATTTGTAAATTTTTAAAAATTTAATTAATTTAAGTATAAATAGCTACACGTGGCTGGTGGTTACTATGCTGGATGGGTCACTAGCCTCTGCCACCATTGACCCTGACAAAAGAATCATCAAGAAAGGATCCATTTCTCTCTTCCTACTGGGGTGGCCTGGAGAACAGTAGGGTTTCAAAGGTCAAAGGTCATGTCCTGGAGCTCCTCATGGTTTTCCCCATAGGGTTCAGAGGAGTGAGTGAGAGCAAGAAGGAAGAGCCAGCATTTTGTCTACAAGCGTATATGCGTTTAATCTCTTGTTCCCAGCATCTTATTTAAAGGCTGTATGCCAAATATCAATCACCAGCTGGGGTTCTAACAGTCCTGGTCCATGCGGTTTTTGAAATTGTTGTTTATAGCTTCTTTAATTCTCTGTGCAGATGATGAGTCTGCAAATAACTATTATTATTACTATTTTTTTGTTGTTTAGCAGGCCTGGGCCGGGTTTGAACCCACCATCCCAGTACACAGGGTGAGCGCTCTAACCATTGAGCTACAGGTGCCTAGCCTGCAAAGAACTATTTTTAAGCAGAGATTTCCCTATAAGTTACTGGTATGGGAATGAGATGTCTTCTACTATACGGCCCTCATCCCAGACTGCTCACATGCACAGTTTTGTTGGGAGAGCCCCACTCCCTGCCTTATTTGGTAAGTGGCCACCACTTTGTTTCACTGGATCAAGAATTCTCATATTATACCTTGTGCCATCCCTGCCTGAGCTTTATTGATGTTCTGAAGCTAAACAACCATTTACCCCTCTCCTAAATCCTGTTAATGAGGCCCGCTTAGGTGAGCAAGGTGTTTATAGGAAGAAATAAACTCACTAAATAAAAATTATGTGAAGAAGAGAGGCTGGGAGTAAAGGCATACTTGGGGGTGTGTGTGTGCTTGAATGCATGTCTCAGATCCACTTATAAAAGCTTTATCCCTTGTGCAAAGATAGAAATATGAAAATTAGAATAAAAAATAAGGAGAGTTTGGTTTAGAGCAGCCTTTTAAAGTTTGTGCTGGGTCCAGCCCCCTCAGCAGAGTGTCCGCCCTTTCTGTGGAGGCACAGGGACATAATCGCACCCCCTTCTGCTCAGGAACGATGAGCAAACAGCTGCTGCCCTCACCTTCTGGGGCCGGCCATCCTAGCCTCTGCTGGCCCCGGGCACAGGCGCCGAGCTCGGCGCTGCCACATCCAGGAGGGCGGCATGGTAGCAATCGTTCCCTTTTGGGGAGGGGGTAGTGGTAATTACCAGCACATGATTATTTTATTTTGTCTGAATTATTTACAATGGAAGGAAGCAGTTTGGAGGGAAGGGATATTAGGGAGTGAGTTCAATCCCACTCTCATTGATTCCACCCAGAGCAAGAATAGCAAGCCTATTAAGAAGAAAAATCACTTCCTTTTCTTCCTCTCTGTCCACTCCCACCCCTAAGGCTTAGAAATAAATAAATAATGCAAAGAGAAGCCCTGGGTGGCTACAGGGGAGGGCAGGTGGGGGGGCATGAGTGGCCCTCCGGGGGGACTAGCCCCCATTGCTGCATCCCGGCAGCGCGTTCAGCGGCCTTGTTCTTCCCGGCGCTCCTCCCGCGTGTTGGTGCATAATGAGCACCACGTATGGCTTTGAATCCCATTTACAGGATGTTCAGTTACTGAACCGGTAATCAGGAGAGGTGGGTTTTAATCCCAGAGGTGTCATTCTCTCATTGCTTTTTTAAAATTAAGATTGCTAGCTCTGTAACTTCCAAAAGAACATGTGGGTGGTTTATAGATGCAAAAGCAGTGAACAAGGGGATCCTAGAGCATAAAACAGAAGAGAAGCCGCCTGCAGGAAGCAGTGTGTTGGTGCTTTCAGGCACCGGGATGACTGTAACAGTTGGGCAATTGGATTGGGGTTGATTCGTGCTGCCATTAATGAACCCCCCCCCTTGCCATGTAAGGTGCCTCCAAGAGGCATGTACTATTTATATTGATTTATCAGGTAAAGAAAAATTGAGGCACAGAGAGGTTAAGAAACTTGCCCAGGTTATGGCTGATAAACATAAGATCTAGAATTTGAACCTTGATTCTGAACCCGTACTTCATTTGAAATGAAATGAAATTTTTATTGGCATTATCATTCATGTAATTAGTTTTAAGTTTTATTTTATTTCTAATTGACTACATTTATGGGGTAAGTATGATGGTTTGAAACATGTATACATTGTCCATGCTTCATTTTAGCCATTCACTTATGAGCTCACTCTAAATGAGCCAGTAATGAGGGCATGGGGTGAAACTTACATTTCTAATCATATTCTGTATCACACACACTTTTTCACAGTTCTTCTCACTGAGAGTTTGGGTATATTTAGATTTATATTTAGATTTAATCAGAATTCTGTTAGTAAGAAGTAAAGGGTAGTGTGAAATTTGGATAACCATTTTGGTTCACATAAAAAAAAATGTGAGAAGGAGTTCTTGAATGGAAGATTTCCAACTCCTAACTTAACATGACCTACCTGAAATCAATGCTATGGTTATTGCCACTTGACAAGAGTGGAAGATAAGTAACTATTGGTAATGGCATGCCCTCATGTAGCTAGTAATAGGTACCTTAGTTTTTTTGGCAAAGTGATGGCGTGGGGGAGGGGAGGGGATGTTGAGTATTTCAAAAACTATTCAAAATGACTAAAATATGACATAATGATATTATCATAGGGATATAGGTGTTGCTATTTTCTGTCATGAAAACATTAGCAGAAAAGAACACCCATACATATATATTCATAACTTGGGATCAATAACACTATAGTTTTTTGGTTCATGTTATTCAGATTAGTCCTTTATGTGGTATCTCCAATCCTCAACTTTCCTCTTCCCCTTGTGTAGACATACATTTGAACAGGGTAGAAAAGTGGTATTACTAAAATTTAATCCTTGGAATCTTTCTTTATGACCTGTCTTTAAAAGTAAACATGTTCTCAAAGATGATTAATAATAATGTTCTCAGGATAACAATTTGTTTAAAATAGAGAAATCTCTATAGAAGCCCATACAAAGACCAAATTACTTTTTTTAAGTTGAATTCTTTTTATTTTGAGTCTTTTTTTTAAATATATGTATTTTATTATTCTTCATTACATTATTTCCCCCCCCCCACCCCTCCGTGGTAAGACAGAATTGATTTACAGAAAAGAATACAGAAAACACCAAAGCTCCTGGTAGAGGGAGAGATTTCAAGT
>CAUYRH010037892.1:0-33350 GCA_963574655.1 Perodicticus potto | reverse complement strand
CTAGTAGAGGAATTATAGGATTGAATGGCAGGTCTATTTTTAGAATTCTAAGTGTTCTCCAAACTCTTCAAGTACACATTAGTTTTCACTTGCAGTTCTTGTGGTCCCACCCATTTTGCATAAGGATCAACCACTAGGATGCCCCCATTCTATGTAAGTCTCTGCAGGCCACAGAGATGCTTAGACCAGGTACTTTGAGCTCTGGCCTGGCCCCTGAACAAACATAGCTCTGATCCAAGCTTGCATCTTGGAATGGGGGCCTCTAGAAATGGAGCACTTCACCCGTGCCAACTGGCCAAGCTCTTTGGTTCCTTCTTAAAGTGCACTTTATAGTCATCCAAAAATTAAGACAGGAAGAGCCTTGAGGATAGCTGGAGCCACCCACTGGGTCTATCAGGCTTCCACCCCGGGCTAGCCCTTTCCTCTTGCATCTCATGGGGGTGTCCAAAATGCAGCCTGCCGGCTACATACAGATTATTTGAGGTCTGTTTTGGCTTATCTGTGATGTTGGATATCATGAAAATTATTCACAGACCTTTTCTTGCTCATCAGTTTGCATTAGGGTTTGTGCATTTAATGTGTGGTCCAAGACAACTCTTCTTATTCTAATCATGCAGCGGTTCTCAACCTGTGGGTCGTGACCCCTTTGTAACAATGAAAAGTTATCGCGGCATTAGGAAGGTTGAGAACCACTGTATGTGTGGCAAAAAATTAACAAAAGGTTGGACATCCCTGCATGATTTGCTCCTGCTGCAGGCGTCTTTCCCCACACTCTGGAAGACGTGTCTGTGGATCAGCGTCAACACTTCTCACGTAGCTTCAGTACGTGGGAAGGCGTGGCCCTCATCCTGATGCAGGTGTAAAAGCCCCAGCAGGAGGCCACTCCTTGGCCCTGCTAAGTCATTTGTTCCCTCCACATGGGCACTCACACCACCCACCAATGCCCACCACTGGGGCATTGTCCCATAATCACTCAATGGTCCTCGCTAAGACTGACTGGGGGGGGGGCATTGCCATTCCCCAGCAGAGGAGGTGGGCTTTGTACCAAGAAGAAAGAAGATTTAAAGTAACGTATTTCTACATGGGCTATGGGTTTCTCACTTTATGTGAAGGCCAAAAGAAAAACAATGAACAGACGTTGATGCTTGAGGTCAAGCACATTTTTCAACCTTTGCCCTTCAATTTAAAAATTGCTATTTTTTCCAATATTGTCCTCTTATACTATACCTACTGTTGTCCCCAGGAGGGAAAATAGATGAGAGATAGATAACAATCTTGTCAATACCGGCTTTCATTGATCAAGATACTGAACATCTCTAGAGGGTGGCAAGGCCTAAGTTAATTAATTTATTAATAAATTGCAACTATTTTATCTAAGCAACGCCTGACAGAAAATGGAATGCCAATGCTTAGGCAGAGTATTTTATTCTTTGATTTTACTTCTCTGTTACTACTTTAAGCTGCCTTCTCCCAGCCCTCCCTGCACTATACCTATCCTAGGAAGTGAAATAATAGAAAATAGCAACCCCTTTGCTAAATTCTCTGGGTTTTTGAAAGTTCCTTTATAAGTATTAGAATTAATCACAAGCTTCAATCCCCCAACATAGAATTCTGTATCATTTTTAGGACTTAAAAAGAAGGAATTATTTCAACACAAATTGCAGTATGTTTTCTCCTATACTCTCCCCACCCCCAAAAAAGTTTTAGTGTACTTTTATAAACTGTTTCCGCATTAGCATCACAAGCAATGTTGCCCGGCAGGGAAGCTTGAGCTTTGATTAGGTCTTGATTAGGTCACCTGCTGGCTGTGTGGCATTGGTTAGGTCACTAAACGTCTCTGGGCTCCTGTTTTTTCATCCATGACATACTATAATGAAATTCCCAAAGGTACTTAGGAAAGACTAAAATGACATAGAAAAATATGGTGAAAATAAGGTGTTGCATCAGTCAAGATTGAACCAGAGAAGTAGAACCAGTAAGCATATTTTATATGTATTTTAGATCTTTGCATATATTTGCATAAATATCAGATAAATATACATATAAATCTATGTATCCATAAACATGTATCTGTGTATATGTGTAAGTGTGCGCGAGCGTGTGTGTGTGTGTGTGTGTGTGTGTGTGTGTATTTATTACAGAGAATTTTGGGGTAAGCAGTCTTTTCGGGGCTGTCCCCACATCACATTCCAGAGCCCAAAGTGCACGTCAGGTAACACGAATAGGTTAGATCCAACAGGGATGGGCTTGAACCCCACAGGACAGACCTTGGTAACAAGGGTATTCTGTAGAATTGGGGCAAGTCTGCTACGGAACTGAACACACACACCTACCTGGCGCAGGAGGCAGAGAAACTGAGGGGAGGTTGGGGAAGGAGGGAGCAGTTGTGGGCCCAGCTGCCACCTTCTGCCAGTGTGGGGGATGCGGGGCGCTTTGACAGCCTCCCTTCCCCTGGGCTTCCTGCGGTTTCCGCCCCGCAGGGCTCACCTTGTCCCCATTTCAAAGCTTTCTACCCAATGAATCGGGACTACACTGGTTATTCCTCCTTTTGATTAACTCAGAGTTAACTGATTTGGGACTTAAATTCCTTCTGGAAAGCCACTTTCCTGCAGCACCTGGACTAATTTTTGACTGAGCACTCAGAAGACAGTATGTCTACACTATCAAACAGCTGCTGTCCCCTGCTGTCTTCCAACTCTTGTGACAGAAAGTCTTTGGAAGTCCACCCTAGCCAGAAAACATACTTGAACTGGGATTCTGGGGAAAGTCGTTCAGCCAAGATGACACACCACAAGGCCATCCTGAGGACGCGTGAGCATGGTTTCCCACAGAGCCAGCAGCCTGTGCTACCAATGCCAAGGGCAGCCCGGGGAGCCACGCTCTCTTCTTGTTCTTCCCTCTCCCTGTGCACATCCTGGATGACGAGCAGCCCCTGCACCATCCACTGATGCACTGTCCGGATGGAATGGATGGGGTCCATGACGAGAGCAACGTGCCCCTCCCCTCCTCCTCCCAGCCCACCCTGAGCTCGGCATCAGCAGAAGGCAGGTGCCTTCACAGGGACATCTACACTAGAATGCTCATTGCATCTCAACACACAATCCCCAAGATGTGGAAGCGACCCAAGGGCCCACCAACCCAGGAATGGATTAATAAACTGTGGTGCATGCAGCCAAAAAAAAGATACTGACTTTACATCTTTTGTATTAACCTGGATGGAGTTGAAACCTGTTCTTCTTAGTAACGTATCACAAAAATGGGGGGGAAGTACCCAACGTACTAATATGAATCTAACAGGAAAAGAGCTACATGCCCGTATGAGAGAATAACACAAGTGTGTTCGAGCAGGGGGGAGGGCAAGGCGAGCAGGGAGGGGGCTTGGTAAGTTCTCACCTAATGTGCGCACTGTGAGGTACACAGCACACCTCGGGTGAAGGCCTCAACTACAACTTGAACTTTACCTTAAAAATGCAAACAATGTAACCTAATCATTTGTACCCTCATTTTATTCTGAATTTTAAAAAAAAGGAAATGAGAAAGAATAAAAAGAAATGCAGTCTCCCCGTTATGACCTAGTTATGAACAGAAAACAGCATCACCACATGGCCATGATTCTGCTTTAGTTTTGGACAAAGGATGCTTTTCTGTCTCCTTCAGAAGTGGTCCTGGGCCCTCCCTCCTGCTCCCTTTGTGGCGCCTTTCTCCCCCCCGGCTGTGGCTCTGAGGAGCAGCTTACATGTGTGTTTTTAAGTACATCCTCCTCCGCTGCTCCTTTCTTCGCCCCTCTGAATTGTAGGGAGTGTATGGGTCACAGCACAGTGAGGATGGGGCTATTTGAGGAATTTGTTTTCAGCGCAGCCACAGAATAAATTCCCGAAATAGACCTTAGGGTATTTCTTAGTAATTCGCTAGTAATTCTTACTGGGGAAGAAATCTTTGACACTATAGGTATGCAGGATCCTGACTAAAATGAAGTTTAATTTATTGCCCATTATCTTTCCAGCACTGAGGGTCATTCTCACAAGCTATAGCTTCAAGCCTGTCCCAGCAGCTCCCAAACCTATACCTGAAGAGACAACGGAAGCCAAATTCAGTGCTTCGCTCACTCTCTTGCCCACCCTACCATGATCTGGCTGCCGCTTTCCCGACTCACACATGAGGTCCTTGTGACTGCGTCTCTGGCGCACAGCCCTGCCCTAACACCCTGGTTCTCCGTCCTGCTGGACCAGTTTTATACTAGATTCTCTGCTTCAATCCTGATACTCGCAATGCTAGAACTTTGTCCTGCCCTTCTGAGCAGGCCTCCCAAGACTTACCAGCCGCCTCTTGAAGGTCAGTAGCTGTGACTGGGTATCTACTACATATGGCTGGATCTCTGGGAAGAAGCCTTCATTCCACCTGCCTGAATGACTCCACTGGCACTACCAGTCACAAACCAGCCCTTGTCCTCTCCCTCCCCCAGACAAAAGCCAACCCCCGCTCCATTCACCTGCTGTTGGTGAGTCTCACTCACTGCTCAACTGTCCCAAATGCCTCTCCTCTGTATGTCTGCTGCCAGCTCTTCTCTTGGGAGCTCACCCTAAGGGTCTGTTTGGGTTCTCAGTTCTAGGTCTTACCAGACAGCTCCATTTTACCACTGACCAGACAGCTGTGTTTGATCATCAGGAACATGTGACTTTTTTCATAGAGATGCAAAAATAATGTAGAAGCTAAAGCGTATCAAAAGGAACTTATAAATTTTAATGTTTCTGTTGACTATGTAATTAGATGCAGAGCTCATGAAGACCTTACCGAAGGAATTATAGTTATCAATAGAATAGAACTTATAATTAGTATGAAAAGCTTCCCTCCCTCCCTTCTTTATCTCTGAGAGTAGAATGAGGGTTACCAAAGCTGGGAATCTTAAATAACCAGTTTTAAGCCAGAAATTGTGTTAAACAAAAAGAATACATGATGGTTTTATATATCTGTAACATACATGCAGAAACACATGTTAGTGGATTTTTGAGTTTTCACACATTTTTAGAGGGAGACAAATAAAAAGCAATAATTACAGCCCACAGGAATGAAAGTTCTTGATTTTGTCTAGAAATGAGGGTGGGAGGCATTTCAAGGAAACGAACTTGAGTTGACTCTTGAGGAAGGAAACAAATTCAGCAGACTTATGAGGAGAGAGAAGAACCTTCCAGGTAGATAAAATGGAGGAGCAGAGACACACAGAAGAGAGTGGTACATTTAGGGAACCGTAGGGTGTCCCAGACTGCGGCCATCTAGGATGGGTCTAGGAGCAGTAGTAAGTAATGAGTCTAAAAATGTAGACAGGTCTGTATAAAGTCATTGTATTAAATCATGACTTTATCCTAAGCTGATGGAGATTTTAAGTAGTGGAATGACGGAAATTTGTTTCAGATTGAATGGAACTATACAGAAGAGGGAGAGGGAAATAGCTTAAAAATTGCTGCAAAACTTCAAACAATAGTTTTACGAAACTAAGAAAATGTGTGGTCGCAAAGGGAACAAGAGAAAATGGTCAACAGGGAGATGTGCAGCCCAAACCCCTCCTGAAAGCTCTTACATTTATTTATATCCAATGTGGGACAACACATTTTAATTCTTAAAATCCTCTTGAGGTTGGCGGAGGCTGTTGGGCCTGCATCACAGCTCAACTTTCCCTTTTGCCAAGCCTCCCTTTATCCCCTCCCTTCCACAGATGATGATGCAAATCCGAATCTGTGTCCTGGAAAGCTCAACCTGCAACAGACAAGGAGGAAGGAAGGAAGCTTAGGGAATCTTGGAGGAGTCCAAGAATTCAAGTTGTGCTGGGTAATGTGGTGCGGCCATCCCAAGTGAGTCTGTTTTGAGAACAAAGCAATAGGTTCTGTTCAACACCGTACATATTCCACCTGCATCTGGCTGGCAGAGCTTGGGTAAAAGTTGAGCTAGACAGAAAAACTTTGATGTCCATAGAATATAAGTATAGCCGCATATACTATATTATTTGGATACATATAAGAAGAACCTATGGAATAAAGTAAGAAAATTAAGGAAGACAAATTTCTAAATGGGTCCAGAATCCCTCACTTCTGTCCCTACATTCTTAATCTCTAAAGTAGCCTGTACTGCAGGCAGCTCCTTGTCTTCTTGGTAAAATGCTTTACTGTCTGACACGACTGCCTTTACTAGAATGCAAAGTCATTAAAAGAAGGATCTCATGTTGTTCATCTTTTTAGTCCCAAATATCTTGAATAAAGTAAGGGCTCGGTGGGGAACAACACACAGTGCAAATTAAAATGGATCCAGTCACGGTGACACATCCGCATTGTGGAGCAAAGTCTCCACTGCACTGAAGGCGGAAGACAGTTGCTCTAAGGACTTCTGGTCTTCTGGGAGGCTGAAGCATGTGCGTCTCTTGATCTTAAGAGTTCGAGACCATCCTAAGCCAGAGCAAGACCCCTTTCTACTAAAAATTTAAAAAAAAACTAGCCAGTACTTATGGCATGAGCATATAGTCCCAGCTACTCAGGAGGCTGAAGCAAGGGAATCCTGAGTCCAAGAGTTCCAGGTTGCTGTGAGCTATGACACCACAGCGCTCTACCCAGTGCCACAGAGTGAGACTCTGCTCAAAAAAAAAGAGTTCTGGGCCCGTACAACACCCATTTTGTTGATTAATTTGTTTTAGCATTTCTTATATCAAAATATCAGGCACTGGTAGAATTTTGTATCAAATTTCTGTTCGATGGCAATGGCTGCCTTTACTTTTGTGCTGGCTATTTAGAAAGTCTTGTTTTCATTTTGTGCGTGTCTTCCAGCTCAGAGTCATCAGCATAGAACGGTCCCAAATGACTCTCTCAATGACTTTTAAGGATCCTCACAGCCAGAAGAACCTCTCAGAGGATCAGAAGCATGGTCTAATACCAGCTTACGGATTCCTTATTACATCCTTACCCATGAATAAAACAAGCTAGACCTATTATGCGGCTATTTCCTCTTCATTGGTGACTGGGAACTGACCTAAAAAGAGAAAAAAGTCTCAAAACACAACCCCACACCTTGTATAACATTCTCTCAGCAGCTGACTCAGGAAAGTCACAGCAACTATGCTGGACTCTTGTCCAAAACATCCGAGCAATCCCAGGGCTGCACAGTGGGCCCGATTAGGACGCAGTCAGTCAGCAGCATCCCTGCCAAGTACCGTGCCAGAGCAATTCAATGTCTAGACTAGTTGTTTCAGTCAGGAGATTAACTGGCTTATCTTAACCCCAAGGGCAGCCTCTGGCTCACATCCAGGGAGTCGGGAATTTTCAGGTTCGCCCCTGGCAGATCAAGCCATCAGCCGCTTGCCTGATCCCAGCATCATACCCAGAATTATAGAGCAGGGCATTTTTTTTTAACACCATTTTGGGTTTTCCTGATCTTTTTTTAAGCTTTAACGTATGATACTAAAGGGCATTTTTTCAACTAAATATTGGTTAAATTTCTCAGAAACATGCTCTGTCCTTCGGTAACATTGTAATTTTTTAATTAGAAAAAATAGTTTTCATATATATAGTCTTCTGGATATAAACTTAGAAGCACTGCTTTCCAAAAACCTAACTGATTCTAGAAAACAAAAATATGTTCCTATTTCTTCATTATTTACAGTCTTGTTCTTCAAAGTCTTTTCCTCTTCTTTAATGGTCCACAATGATTTCATGGCCCACACAAAATTTCACACTTTTGAACTGATTTAGTTCAGGACCCCTGTTCGTGCTATCTGCTCAGAAATTCTTACTTTAATCATTTTGAAGAGTTTCTGTGAATATGAAGCTTTCACTTTGCCACTGAAAGATGGTTATAGGCAAGGCAAATTCAATATATATTCTCAAAGCAAAGTTTACTTATAACATTAGAATATAATAATTAATGACAATATTCAAACGCATATATTAGAGTACTTGGAATAATTGAGTTGTACTTTCTTTGAAAGTTCCTGACAATATTTCAAGAACTGTAATTGGGGCCAGGTGCAGTGGCTCATACCTGTAATCCTAGCACTCCAGGAGGCCGAGGCGGGTGGTGGCCTGAGTTCAGGAATTCGAGACCAGCCTGAGCAAGAGTGAGACCCCAGTCTCTACTAAAAATAGAAAAACTGAGGCAAGAGGATCTCTTGAGCTCAAGACTTTGAGGTTGCTGTGAGATATGACTCCACGGTACTCTACCCAGGGCAACAGAGTGAGACTCTGTCTCAAAAAAAAAGAAAAAAACCCAAAGAACTGAAATTGCTGTTGATTTGAATTTGGTGCCATGAAAGATACTGCATAAAGCACTTTAATTGGCAATAGCACATTCTCTGTAAAACAGATAGTACAGAGAGCGTTCATTCAGTCTGATAGCAAATATCTCCTGACTACCTATGTGCCAGACATATTTCAGACTCTGGACTACATTTACACAGATATGTGCAAGATGTCACAAATTCATTGTTTGAATAATAACTGAGTGGCTACTATATACACTTATTATGGTTTTGCTTTGTGTTTTAAGTAAAATATTTGTCTTATGTGTGGATATTTTACAAGTATACTCAATGTTACTTATACACAGAATAAAGCATAAGTTGACATTTGAAAGAAGTTGCTTAGTGAAAACTTCTCTTTACTAAGATTATATTTAGCAATTACTTTCCAGAACAGTGTTTTTCAAGTCCATTGTCCGTGTATAAATGGATTACCATTGTAGCTTCAATTTCTTAAACTGCTATAAAGCATATATAAGACATTTTTAAATCTTGGGAAACTAATGTTTGCATTGAAGTCAAAGCTCCTGTTGAAACTTTAAGAATTGGCTAGACACAGTGGCTCACACCTGTACCTCTAACACTTTGGGAAGCTGAGGCAAGAGGCTCACTTGAGGCCAGGAGTTCAAGGTCAGCCTGGGAAACACACCAAGACCCCATTTCTACAAAAAAAAATTTAAAGTTAAATAGACATGTGGCACACAACACACCTGTAGTCCCACCTACTGGGGGAGGGCACTGAGGAAGGAGAAGCATTTGAACACAGGAGTTCAAGGTTATAGTGGGTTATAATGAGGCATCTTCACTCTAACCTGGACAACAGAGTGAGATTCTCCTTCAAAAACAAAACAGGATTGACTAGAAAACAGCTGCTAATCAAGCCCAGAAAATGTAGATAGAAGGCTAATGTGTAATGTAGGCTAATCAGGCCCAGCAGATAGAAATACCGACCCTTCAAAGTTTGA
The DNA here is from genome assembly GCA_963574655.1 of Perodicticus potto. Taxonomy (NCBI): domain Eukaryota; kingdom Metazoa; phylum Chordata; class Mammalia; order Primates; family Lorisidae; genus Perodicticus; species Perodicticus potto. Next base: position 24,110 of record CAUYRH010037892.1, on the reverse strand, counting down.
GGACCAGTGCCATGCAATAGAATGAGCATGGGAAAGAAAGTTTACATTCTAAGTTGAACTTGTACAAACCACTTACCCTCTCTGGGTTTGAGTTTGCTCTTTATAAAAGGTATAGTTGGTGGAAATGTACCAGAATTAAGTTCTGAGCTCCTCAAATCTAAACATTTTATCACCTTAGGGAAGTAGAGAGCAGAACCCGTTCCAGGGCAGAGTTAGCTAAAGTGGACATCACACAAATATGAGTAAATAAAGGGTGGGCTGGACACATTGCCATCTTTGAAAATGCAGAAACATCAAAATTTATAGTAGCAAAGTTAAAATTCCCTTACTTTTATGTGTCAAACATTTACATGTTTGAAAACATTGAGATACTTTTAAAACATGCATTTGACCTGAGGGTTTGTGTTCTATAAGTCAAGCTATTATTAAATCAAAAGATCAGTGCTGAATAAAGCTCCTATGATGATTATTGATTATTGTTAATAATGTCACTTATTATCAGATATTGTGCTGAGTACTTACTTAAATTATTTTGATAGTGGTCACACTAGCATTAGTTCATTAATACTATCTATGTCATGCATATTATTTGTACCCCTATTTTATAGAAAAAAGAATCTAGGCCCCCAATCGTCAGGAACAGCTGTGAAATTCTATCCCACATCTGTCCTGCTTCAAAGTACAGGCTCTTAACTGTGATATTCAACAGTACTGATACTCAATATCACTAAATTCAAAAAATTTATAAAATTATATACAATGGTTCTTTTTAAAAATAGAATGAAACCCATAAAACATTCATCAAATTGTAATGCTACTTTATGGGACTTTTATTGGGACTTGCTAAGGGGCTTTATGGACTCAAAAATTGGAAACCTACTACTGCAATTAGTTGTTCAGAATAAAAGCCAGGCTTGAAAGTCCTTCGTTGCATTGAATTTCAAATGTTCCACTTTGAATGAAACAGATGTTGAACTTTAGATTAGTTCAATCTGCATTAGATTTATTCTGTGCACACAGTGAGATAGCACTAACATGGGCACTTATGCTACTGTCTCTTCAGGGACACCTTTCCCCAGACCAGCTTCATCTGCAATTTAAAAGAGGTCTTTTCAAAGAGATAGAGGATTTTACTTAAAAGCACAAGTATTAGTCTAGTGGGTCTGAGCTATGGTCCATCCGATATTCTGTGTCAACTAGGAGGATAAAGGAGCACGTCACATGAACCCCCCAAAATTAGGGATACACCCTGAGACTTCTTGATATTTTTCTGTCATCTGTGAATTTATATTAACCTTTCTTAAAGCCTATATTTTGGATTTGCATGATAAAAATTGTCACCTATACACGACATTTTGAGTAAAGTAACATAGAAAGCACCTTGGATTTGTGGATTCCAGGCCTGCTATTGCAAACATCTATGGTGTTCTCCGACATGAGCCAACTGCCTCCTTTTTTCCCCCGTTGATCCTTGACAAGCCTACCCAGGTTCATCATAGACTCAGTTGCTCACTGAACTCCTATACAAGTATTAGATGTTAAAGACATATAACACCAAACTGAGACTCTCTCCTTGACATAATCAGAAGGATTGAATAAGAGCTTTAAAACGATTGGCTTTGGAGGTCAGCAGCTATTGGAAGCATTTTATACAGGGTGCCATACCTCTCCAAATGACTAAGCACAGGGGAGACTGAGACTGGTGTATTCGCGTGCCCACAGATTCCCAAAGAAATTGTTCTGACTCTCCAAGCACATTAAATTATCTAGGCCACTTGGGAAATCCACACCATAATTCTGTTTGATCTGTGAGTATTGAACAGAGACTTTTATATCAAAATAAAAAAAATGAGAGCATATCACAACACCAAAAAACTTGGGCACCTTCTCAAAATATTTTAGTCCAACTCCAACCAGAAGGGAAAGTGCACGGGCTTTCCCTCTCTCAGTCTTTAACTTCCCTGGTTCAAGCTTCAAGAGGCTCCATCCTTTCCTCATGTCTGAGGTAGGGAAGAGCAATGCTCCCTCAGTCTCTGTCCTCTGTGACTTCTTGAGCTTTGGTTATGTCATCTCAGCCTTTTACTCTCTAGTTTGAGAAGACACATTATTTAAATGTCTCTTCATTTCTTAATTTTTATCATTATGAAAAGTAAACTGTATTGGACGATTTGTAGCTTCTAGATCTTTGTGTTGGATAAGTTTTCTTAGCAGATTCTAACTGTGGTTGAGAGTACCAAGTTCTTGATTAAACTGAGATCCTTGTCACAACCTACAAATTGATAAGAGCTATTACAGTGTTCCCAACTCGGAGTTATTTAGCAACCCTCTAGAACTTGTTTTTTTTTTTTTAGACACAGTCTTGCTCTGTTGCTTGGGCTAGAGTGCCATGGCCTCAGCCTAGCTCACGGTAACCTCAAACTCCTGGGCTCAAGCAAGCAATACTCCTGCCTCTGCTGTGACCACAGGTGTCGAGCACACCACAGTGCCAGCTTATTTTTCTATTTTTTTAGTATAGATGGGCTCTCTCTTTGTTCAGGCTGGTCTTGAGCTGCTAACTTCTAGCAATCCTTCCACCTGGGCCTCCCAGTGCTAGGATTACATGTGTGAACCACTGCACCCAGCCTAGAACTTTATTTTTAAAGACTGTCTCACCTCCATGTTTACCACAGGACCATCTGGGGCTTCATACAAATATTGGAAGTAGCCTTATGGACAAAAGTTTCCAGTAGTGCTTGGTGATATTGAGGTGCAGTCTGAACTTTTTCTTGTTCAGATACTCAACTTCTAGGGGTCATTTTTGAATGGACATCATAATGCTTCACACAAACACCCCATAGGTGTTTAAAGTAGGAAATTGATTAATAGCACAGGGACTGTTAGGCATGGAGGCCATTCTGGTCCTCCCACAAGCCATTTTAATGACTGGAAAACTCAGGCTTTGAGATCCAGTTTCTTCTACTGGCAAGCAGAGAATTGGGAAATTGTTTCCAAATTCTTCCTAAGAGTCATTGGGATTTCTTTGATGCCCTTTCACATGTTGTTAGGAAATGAAAAGGAGGAGTGAGTGAGCTGGTGGAATTCTGGGCACCATGCCTCTCAACCCCAACAGCACACCAAAACTTTCACCTGTTTTATGTATTTGGCTTTCTCTCAAGACCGTTTAGAAGAACAATTTCTAGGAAGGAAAGAAGGAAGGAAAGAAGGAAGGAAGGAAGGAAGGAAGGAAGGAAGGAAGGAAGGAAGGAAGGAAGGCAGGAAGGCAGGCAGGCTAGCCAAAAAACTAAGTAGTATCTGATGGCTATAGGATGTGTAAACTTCTATCATTGCAGACTTTATAATAAACAGCAGAGATTGAAACTATGATTATACATAAACCATGCATATTGTTTAAAAGTAATATTTCCTTACAATATAATTCAAGTAACATTTATAATTCTTGTATTTTCTATTCTTTCTTGGCAATTTGCTGTACGCCAGGTACTTTGCTAAGGCATTTACTCACATATCACTTTTCATTTCTTCACAATAACTCTTAGAAGCATCATTATGCCCATTTTATGAATGAGCAAACTATGACCTAGAGAGGTTAAGCAATTTTCCCAAGGTTTCAGAGCTGGTGCCTCAGTTTAGGCAGTGATAAACTAGGTAGTTTACAAACAACAGAAATTTATTTCTCACAGTTCTGGAGCCTGGGAAGTTCAAGGTTAAGGCACTAGCCTATTCCATGTCTAGTGAGGGTCTGCTTTCTAGTTCTCACTACATCTCACATGGTGAAAGGGAAAAGGAAGCTCTTTTATAAGAGGTCAATCCCACTCATAAGGGCTGCAACTTCATGACCTAAACATCATGTAAAGGCCCTGTTCTCCAAAATCATCACATTGGTGACTAGATTTCACCTTATCAATTTTGGGGAGATACAGATATTCAGAACACAGCACCTGGTAAGTGGTTTCCCTGAAGTTCTGGTAGACGCCATTGTTCAAGCTCTATTAAGCTTAAAGCCTATGTGCATTATAACAACTGGTATTTAATGCCTCTAAAATACTTTTTTGGACAGAGCCATTCTCATGGGCAAATAAATACAACCCAAATGAATATAAATCCAATGATAAGATTACAAAAGCACAAAAATTTTATTTTAGAAATTACTGTATTATTTAAAAATAAATAAGGAAAGAAAATAAAAGTAAGCTTTACAATAGAAATTTAGCTTTGCAAGAACTCAGTTGTTTTATACTAAGTCAGGATTCTTGTCATGGACATTGTCTTAGTCTATTGGACCTGCTCTAATAAAAAGCCACAGACTGGGTGGCTTCTAAACAATATAAATTTATTTTTTCATAGTTCTAGGGGCTGAGAAGTCCAAGAGAAAGGGTTGGCAGGATGGGTGTCTGCTGAGGGCCTACTACCTCATAGATGGCTGTCTTCTCACCGTCACCTCACATGGTGGAAGGGGCAAGGGATGCCGGTGGGATGTCTTTTATAAGGGCACTAATCCTATTGTGACCCATTCCCCTCCCCAAATCCTTACCTCCTAACACTATCACCTTGAGGGTGAGGATTTCAACTTATGGATTTGGGAGTTGGTGGGTGGGTTATGAACATTTAGTCCATGACAAATGGTAGGTATAGAAAAATTTGCAGAGAAACAACAAATTGAGTTGTCTACCTTGCATAAATAAAATTTCATTCACTTTCTTAATTGTTTCTTTAAATCACCACTTCAGAGTACATGAGGGGTTAAAAGAAGTAATTAACTACAATTCTATAATTTTTTTGTATACAAAGTTCAGAGCTATAATACAGTAAAGGATAAAGGCTATAAAGTTCCCTAGAAAAATTCATTCTGTGTGCGTAATTTTGGTGTGGATTTATTTTGTATGTGCAATTACTCATGGCTATAGAGTGAACACTTGTAATTTCACCAACAATTGAGCAATTGTAGGTCACTCTCATGTGCTTCAAAATGATTACTATGACTTCAAGTGACCAGTTGGCATGAAAGCTAATTGACTGCTGCTTATTTAATCTTCTTCCTGTCTTCCTACTCTCTGACCCCTCCGTTCACATAAATATTACTAGCCACTTTCAAGTCCAAGGATATTCTCAGGCTGTTCCCCAGGGTTCAACCTCATCTTCCCATCTACATATATCTACTTTTTCTACACTCGCCTTTCTAATAACCTCCTCAAACACACTATTTTCCATAAAGATTTAGCTATCTTATTTTATTTTTTGAGACAGGGTCTCACTCTGTGGATGGAGTACAGTGTACTGGTTACAACTTACTGTAATTTTGAACTTCTGAGTTCAAGCAATCTTTCCACCTCAGCCTTCCAAGTAGCTAAGACTACAGGCATATACCACTATGCCTTTTTAATTTCAAGTTAATGTGACTGTACAAACAGCCAGGTCACAATACTTGAATTTGTTAAGTAGAGTCCCTCTTATAGTTGTGTCCCACACCCAAAAGTTGTGCCATACCCTCCTACATTGTGCCCATTAAGTGGCAGCACCCCCAAACCCCTCTTTTCTCCTCTCCCTCCTCCCTTGTTCCCCAGCCTGGCTAATTTTTAAATTTTTTGTAGAGATATGTTCTCACAGTGTTTCCCAGGCTGTTCTCAAACTCTTCACCTCAAGCAATCCTCCCACAAGAGCCTCCCAAAGTGCTGGGATTTACAGGCATGAGCCACTATGCCTAGTCTAATTCAGGCCTTTTAGGAATATAGTCATTTCTTGTTCTGGCAGTCCAAATGTACAATATAATTCATTATAAAATTATAAATTATAAATGAACACAATTTTTATTGTATATTTACATCAAAAGAAAAACTGCAATAAATGAACTGAACTATTTAGGAAGAATCTTATTATTGTCTACAGCTTTTTAATTAAATATAGATTTTAGATGTATTCATCTATATATAGCATAAATTGCTATAGTTTATTCATGTTTACCTTTTATTTTGCCAACTTCCTTATGTGGCAGAGACTGGTTGACTATTTCTCCAATACTACTCCTCTCCTTCCTAGGAGAATCAGGAATCTGTTTCATTCCTGATATTGACGTGATGTTAGATGTGGTCAAGTGATAGAGTTTTAGCCACTGGAATGAGATAAAAGTGATGTACTTTTCCAGATATGGCCCCAAGAAAGACAAATTTATACAGATGAGCATGGTTTCCTTAGAAGTCATACACTGAAGATGGTGGAGCTCACAAAATGAAAGGCTCCCAGGACTTGGAATCACTCAGCCCATCAATAAGAAAACCTATTTTTTTTTTCTGACATGAATGAGAAATAAGTGTCCATTGTGGGTGAGCCGCTATCATTTTGTATACATTTAATATGTTATGTGCATTATAACAATTGGTCAACATCTGAAGGTTGCCAACATAAGGAACTATGTCTCCTATATTGATATGTACATGTGGTATATGTCTGATCTGTGAAAATCAGGTCAACTTAAGGAGGTGGTCACTGTAGACAGATGGTCAGTTATGGAGGTTCTATTGTAATTAGTGTTTGTTAAAGATCTACTGACAGTGGTTTGCCAACCATTCTGCTGGGCACTTCACATAGGCTAGCATGTTTAATTTCCTCACTACTCTTCACACTGGAATAACTGATGTGCCCTCCAGTATGAGGGAACCAGGACTCACCTAAGTTGAGTTGCCCAAAATTACAAACCCACTAAATGGCAGATCTGAGATCCATATCATGTCTGTCCGGCCACCAACCTGCTTTTTTCATATTATACCATTATGATTCCTTTCCCCAGAATTCCTTTTCCCTTCTTAAGCTCTCAAGCTCTTAAACTGAAATGACGTGTCCTGAACACATTACTTGAGTCAAATCCAAAGAGCAACAGAAAAAAATAAGGCAAATTAACTAAATATTTTAAATTTATTGTTGCACTTGTGTTTGATTACAATGTGTCCTAGCCACTTCAGGCTGCCATAATAAATTACTGTAGATTGAGTGGTTTAAGTAACAAACATTTACTTCCTACAATTCTAGAGGCTGAGAAGTCCAAGATCAAGGTACAATTCTAGAGCCTGAGAAGTCCAAGATCAGGGTCTGGTGAGAGCTGTCTTATCATTGTTATCATTTCATGACAGACAGCAGAGTGAGATAGCAAGCTTTCACATCTCTCAGTAAAAGGCACTAATCTCTCTCCTTTTTTTTTTTTTTTATTAGAAATAGAGTCTTGCTCTGCTGCCCAGGCTGGAGTGCAGTTGTGCCATCATAGCTCACTGCAGCTCACGTCTTGGACTCCAGCAATCCTCCTGCCTCAGTCTTCCAAAGTGCTGGGATTATAGGCATAAGATACCATGTGGCTTATAAAGATAACACTAGTCTCATTCCTGTGGGCTTCACCATCACAACCTAATTATCTCCCAAGGGTCCTACCTCCCAATGCCATTACACAGGGTTAAGATTTCAACATATGGATTTTGGTGGGGCCCAAATATTCAGTTCATGAAATTCCACCCTGGCTCCCCAAAATTCATGTCCTTGCATGCAAAATGCATTCATTTCATCTCAACAACCCCGAAGTCTTAATGTGTTCCAGCATCAACTCTAAAGACTGAAGTCTAAAGTCTCGTTTAATTATAACCTGAGTCATATATGATTGGGACTCAAGCTAAAGTACGTTGTGAGGCAAAATTCTTCTTTAGTTATGAAGCTGTGAAACCAAACAATTTATATGCTTCCAAGGTACAATTGTGGGACAGGCATATGACAGATAGGTCGTCTGTTTGAAGAAAACCACAACAAACATTGCATGATGAAATTTTCAGATTTAGTTAATTAACTGATATGGGGTTATCATAAAATTATTAATTTTTTCCTTATATTTTTATTATATCATAGTCGTGTACATAAATGTAATCATGGGGTACAATGTGTTGGTTTTATATACAATCTGAAATATTTTCATCAAACTTGTTGACATAGCATTCATGGCATTTTCTTAGTTATTGTGTACAGACATTTATATTCTACATTTAGTAAGTTTCACCTGTACCCTTCTAAGATGCACCGTTAATGTGACACATCAATTACTCATTACTCTCCCTGCACCCACCCTCCCTCCTCCCCACCCCTCCCTTGTCCCTTTCCCCAATTCTTGTGTTGTAATTGGGTTATAGCTTTCATATGAGTTATAAATTAGTTTCATAGTAAGAACACAGTTAGTAAAGCAAGCAGGCAGCCCTCAGAATGGGAGAAAATATTTGCAGGTTTTGTGTCTGACAAAGGTTTAATATCCAGAATACACGGAGAACTCAAATGTATTAGCAAGAAAAGAACAAGTGATCCCATCTCGGGGTGGGCAAAGGACTTGAGAGAAATTTCTCTGAAGAAGACAGGCGCACGGCCTACAGACATATAAAAATTATTGACAATCCAAAACATATCCTATAACATACTATCCTAGAAAAGAGCTTACCATGATTTTGTTAAAAATAGATTAAAATAATTGTATTTTTAGGTCTTTTTGACACATCACAAAATCTATTCATGTCTCTACCAGGAACCAACAAATTTATCTTCAAAGAATGTAGCACGTTTTCTGCTGGGTATAAAAAAACCTGCTTGAAGTATGATTTTAAATTTTGTTACAGCTTTGGCGCCATGAGTAGTCAAAACAGTTATTTTTAATTATCTGGAATAATATTTTTGTAATGTGAGAGGATTCTAAGTGTTTTCATTTGAGTATCTATCTCCATTTTCCTCTATCATAAACTTTTACACCAGCAGTATGTAAACACTCAGAAAACAAAACGTATAACCTCTTTTTCAAAGGACTCATTTTTAAAGAACTTTCCTTTAACTATTTCTTCTTTTTTCTTTCAATTATGACTAAAATTAGAAATAATCGTAGGAGGAACTCCCCCAAATTTTCTGTTATGATATCGTATGTCCAGTTATCTTCTTTTGCTTAGAGTAAATATTCTTTACCTTGGTCAATTAAAAAGCCTTGCAATGCTCATCCTGAAAACTGTATAAAACTAAAAAATCTTAATCACTTGCAGTAAGCAAAGGTTTACTGAGATATTCAGCCATTTCCAGACCACCTTTCAGATAATGTCTGTGCTTCAGTATTTCTTGACTGAAAGTCATCTATTTTTTAGAATGTCATTTTCCACTTTGTAAGAAACTGACATAACTCTTGAGGACCTCTTACTGCTGTTTTAAAGAGGATATATTTAATCACTTTTGTTTTTCTTGAGTAAACTGTATGATGGTTTCCATGGTTTAAAACCATGAAAAAAACCTGATGATATCCTTCATTGTTGAGTTTGTGCCAAGAAAGATCATCTGAATTTATTCTTATTATGTCTATGTCTGAAGAGCCCCCAAAATGAAAAAAAGAGAGCCCAATAGTGGAAAAATCCTTACTCCCAGGACTACACATTTGCAGTTTGCCTCTGCAACACTGAAGCCCAAGTTTCCTCCTACATTCACTGACCTGGATATTCTCCCCTCCCCTGCCCTGGCTCCCTGTGGCATGCAAAGGGCTTCACCCCTCTTCACCCACAGCCCAGATTCAATCAAGTATTTCCCTGCCCACAATGTTGATTCAGTAATGAGCATCTGAATTGAGCTAGTCCTGTCAGAACGAGGGCCATGGACTTTGAAAGGAAATAGGGTAAGGCTGCCTGTGAATAGAGCTAAAAGAAGAGAGGTAGAGAGAAAATCCCAGGAACAAGAAACTGAATCTTAATAAAATTATTTTGAACTCTTTATTTAGTCACACCTGCAGTCAGGTGAGTTATATGACTCAAGCTGAAGGGAGGTTTGTCATTCCATCATACATGCTGTACAAAAGATCCCTGACAGACTCCCTACTGCAGACTTTATTTTCTTAATTTTTTTAAATGAAATAACAGAAAAAGTTAAAACGTTTTCTCCCTAGCCAATGCAAATTCTCAGGCAGAGCAACAATAGTAATACATCTAGTAGGTTTTCCACGATGGCTAAAATGATTTTTGTCGTTCTTTCATGCTGTCAATTTTGTGGTCAGTGGCTACCCACAGGCTAGAGGTCCTTTCTGCTAGACCCTGCAGGGTAGCAGAGAAGCATAATATTCTTAAGACTTTGCTCATTGAAGTTCACAATTGATGTGATTTGAAATGTGGTGGTACTGACCTCACAGGTGCTAAAAAACAAGAGTGATACTAACTTTACCTTCAAACCACTATTCTTATCTGGGGTATGAAAATGAAAACAAAAATAAAAAGTGGAGAAAAGATGGTATAAGCATCAGAGCTATCATTCAGCTTGTATATGAAAATGTTATGATTAAAGAAATTCAGTGTGACATACTACCCAAGGAAAAAATGTAAAAGTTGTCATTTTTTTCAAATTTTTGATTAAAAGTTATTTTTTTCTTTGAAAATGAAAATTGGTTTTATGTTTCCCTATCTGTCAAAGCCATTTAAGTAGATCAGGTTAGAGGTCCTAATTACAAGTTGTTGACAGCCTGCGTTCATCCTGATACACAATCTGACAGATACACTATTTGTTTGTTTTAATTTAAAGATAATTTATTACCCATAAAAGGTAGGAGATTAATGGTCCTAGAAATTGAAATCAGTTCCCTATTTACCAACTAGAGAGAGTCTAATCTAGGAAAGTCTATGTTACCATACCAATTTGTCTCATAGGTGAGAATGTATTTTATACACCACAATAATTCGATCCTTGGCTTTTCTCTTGAGATTGCCTACAAGGGTGCTAATTGCATTGGTGACTTGTGTTACACTCACATTTCAAATTATTCTGAGTTATCAACATCATTTTGCATAATCAAAGAGCTGGCAAAAATAATGACTTTTTGTCACTTACAGTACTACTTCTGTTCTGAACCAGAAGACTCTGTAACCTATTAGCAACTCCACCACCTCTGAAGGCCCAGTTCTTCTTTCAACACAAAACTTTGGTTCACATTTACCTCTAAAGAAGAGTTTGATCTATTTATAGATTGGCGCCTTAAACTCAATCTTCTAATATATAAGAATATTTACCCAGACAGTGTGGAGCAATTTGGAAAAGTCTCAAAATTGGGTTGATGTTATTGTTGTAAATAGACTTCACATTTAAGGACTTAATGATAATTTTACTTAGGCAAAAGTTTTTAGTTTCACCTACATGACCTGCAGACATAGCCATTGTTGTGATGCATTAAGTGTTTATATTTTCAAAACAAAATTGTTAAAGGTAAAAATCAGACACCTCATTGAGAATAGAAAATGTGCAAAGGACATGAACAGGCAATTCACAGGGAAGAAATTCAGAGATTCAATGAATATGAGAACAAACAGTTAATGACATTAGCAATAATAAAATACTGGATACAACAACAGTGACGAATCACTTTTTCACTTACCACATTGTCAAAGATTGAAAAGAGCCGTAAAACCAAATATTAACACTAATATAATGTGGGTAGAAATGTAAAATTTCACAATAATTCTGTAGGAGAAAACGGTAGCATTTATAAAAATCATTCTTTTAAAAGTATTTTTCACTTTGAGGAATTTATCCAAAGGAAACAAATGAAAGTACTGTAAAAATATTTTAACAAAAATGATTGTAACTACACTAAGCCATAGACAGAAAACTGCATTATTCTTGGTTTTGTTTTTGTTTTTCTCATGTTTGTGTCCTTAGTACCAAAGGTAGTGTCTGGTATAGGGATTCAATATAGGCTTGATTAATTATTTACATTGTCAAAAAATCACATGTCATCTAAATATCTAGCATTAAGATATTAAACAAAATAAATTATAGCATAGATTTACAATAGTTTATTATGCACCTTTAGAAAATAATTTCAGTAAATTTTTGTGGACTTGGAATGACATTTAAAATAAGTTAAATATTAAGTTATAACATCATATGATTCTAATCTTATAAAAGTATATTATTAAATGTTCCCAGAATATAGTTTATATATGCTATAGTATTGAGAATTTTATAGGTAAGTTATGAGATTCAACTTTTTTATTCATCAGTATTCTCAAAACTTTATACGAAGGTTGTATATTACTGACATAATTAGGACAAAATAAGTGAATTTTTACAAAATCATAAAGTAAAGAAAGTTTTTCTAAGAATAACAATAAAGGAGAAACCACAAAGGAAAAGGTTGTAGTTACATAAAAATTAAAATTTTCTCTATTTTATATCATTATCTATCATTTTAGTTTTGTGCTGTGTTGGAAAAGGAAAGTCTTTGTCTTTTAGAGATGTATATTCAAGTACTGACAAGTGTTACAATGTATGAGATTTTCTTCAACATATTCAGGAGTTGGGAAGAGGTAAAACAGCAGAATTAAGTGGAGTTAAAATCACATTTGACATGAGCTGATAAATGTTGGAGCTGGGTGATGAATAAGTAGAGTCTATATGAGTATCTCTACTTTTGTATATGTTCTAAGGTTTACAAAATATAAAAATTTTAATACCATAAACAGAAGTGATAGGCCAGCCACTCATGCTTCTTGTCTGTAATCCTAGCACTCTGGAAGGCCAAGATGGGTAGATTGTTTGATCTCAGGAGTTGGAGACCAGCCTGAGCAAGAGTGAGACCCCATTTCTACTAAAAATAGAAACACTAGCTGGACAGGTGCCTGTAGTACCAGCTACTCAGGAGGCTGAGGCAGGGGGATCACATGAGACCAGGAGTGTGAGGTTTCTCTGAGCTATGACCCCACAACACTGTAGCCTGGGGGCTATAGAGTGAGACTCTGTCTCAAAAAGAAAAAAGTGATAGATAAATCATAAACTGGAAAAAAAAACCTGCAAAATGAATAACAAATTAAATAGATTCTCATCATATAATGAACTTATAAAGCAATGTAAAAGATTCAACTGGCAAAGAAATGACAATTTATGAAAGGAAAAGAAGAAATGACAATGAAAATAAGCAGATGAAAATAATTAAATGCTTATATAATGGTACACTGTATATAGACATATCTCAAAATCAGAGAAACTTTATTTAAAATGGAATGAAATTTCTCAACTACCAATACTGTGTTAAAATGACAAAAATCTATTGCTGACTCAAGTAGAACATCAGTTTGAAATACTGTTGATGACAATACAAATTGATAGACTTGCTGGTAATACATACTAAAAATCTTAGAAAGTTTGCTTACCTTTAGACCCAGAAATTTTATTTCTAGAAATTTAAACTAAGAAAATAAACATGGATACACACAAACATTTATCCAGTGAAATGTATGTATAAAAGTGATGTTTAAATAAAATAAATTAAAAAGATGGAAATAACCTAAATGTCTAAAAAAGTGGCATAAAGTCACTGTGGTGAATTTGTCAATGGAAATTCATACTTATATTCATTCCCTTATTCATTTTTTTTCCCAAAGTTATTTACTGAGTTCCTACTAAGCATCCGGTGCCAGTTAAGCAGTGGGGACAAAACAAAGGATAAAGACACTTTGCCCACTCCAAGGAGCTTGGTGTGTACTACAGCAAACATAAAATAGGAAGCTACAGAATCACGTGACGGGAAGAGGCAGCTACCCCATGCTGAAGTCAAGGGAAACTTCATTAAGGAGACAAAAAGAGTGAGAGCTCACAAGGAACAAGAAACCAGTTAGGCAAAGCCCTGGGGAATGCAGATTTCAGATCATTAAATAGTACCATGAAGAACATTTAAAATGTCTTCACGGCAAATGGTCTGGATAAATTAAATGGAGAATAAGCAAGTTTCAAAATCCTACATAATATATACAGTTACAGTATCTATAAATACACACATCACACATATAATTAGAATATGAACAAAAATCGTAGTCCTATTTTGACTGGTGAAAATGTGAGTGATTTTTTTTCTTTCTATTTATCACTGACTTATAAGTTTTCTAAAATAAATATGTATTACTTTGGAATAAGAAAAAACTGACTAAAAATAGATTAAGGATCTTGTACTTGCAAAATTATGATTTCCAGACCTAGGTACTCGAGTTGAAAGTGTGCCGGGTATTGAAGCCATAGGAACATTGCACATCTTTCCTTGGTATTGACTACAGGGAATATTTGGGGTTAGGAGGAAAAGATTAAATAAGGATTAGCAAATAATTAAAATATCCATTTTCTATTAAGGCAATAACAAATATGAAATTGAAAGCAATATTTGCAAGCATGTCAAAGAAAAAAGTGTTTTTTAAAAATCATGTTTCTTAGAGCTACTTTGGGTTGAATTCCTAGAAACTCATGGGTATTTACTCATTTTCTCTACTTGAATGATTAAACAATGACAGCAGTCCTGGTAACTGGCCATGTAACTTGCTGGGAGCTGAGGGCTCACAGTAAGACTGGCAGATAAGCTTAACTCGGGTGGTTTCCTGTGGAATATTGAACAAGACTCTTCTTATTTATTGTACGCGTGCTGTAGCGAGACCTCAGTTTGCTTAACAGTGAACATCGGGTAGACAGTATAGACAGGGCTTCTATCCCATAAAACTTATGTTCCAGTTTTTAACATGAGAGAATGAGTTTATTAAATTTTATTAATTTTCATTCAACAAATATTTACAGAGTGTCCTCTATGTCAGACGTTCTAAGTAGTGGGAACAGAGCAGGGGACAAATTCTCCCACGTTTACAAAATTAAGACAAGTTCTAAATAAGAAAAAGATAAAGATAACAAATAGGAATTTTATCTACCTGAATTTATCCACCTGTGCATGAAGGTGTAGTGTGTAAGAAGAGTATTCCCTTATTTCTTTATATAAATTAAACCTTAGCTAAATATTAGTGAAAATATTTTTACCTTATTTAGTTCCAAAATATTACTTTTGACCAGTCTAAAAAGATTAAAATATTCTTTTCCACAAGAGAGATACTGAAAGAATATTAAAGTTGGAATGTTAAAAAAAAAAAAAAGGGTCATGTATTGTGTTTTCCTCTTTGATATTCCCTGGGGAGCCTGGTCCTCCAAGGGCTGCCGAGGACACAAACACAGCTAGGCCACCTGTGGGAAGCTGCAAATGCCAGGAGGTGTTTGACCAGAGGAGTCTGAGGTATAATTTATCTGAGTGGCAAGCAGATTGAGCAAACTCTGATGTGATTTTGGGCTTAATTATTTGGAAAAAAGGTAAATGGCACATGAGTGAAATCCTTAAGTGATACAAACTTGCGCGTTGTAAATGCCAGTGAGAAGTGCAGAGCGTGCAGGGGTGTAGGAAGCAGCATGTAGCAGGATTCAGGAGCCCCGAGAAGCTCTGTTTGGACAAGATGCAGCTAAGAGGAAGACTGGTGTCTAGGGGGTCTGTGCACTGGAAAACTCTGTCTAAAGGTTTGGAAATCACACACTCAGTCTTGTATACACATCATTGCATCGTATGTACCTTCACAGTGAAGATTGGCAATCTTCTGATGTAGTCCCTATTAAAAGTCTAGAGACGAATGAATTTCGGTTGTGCAACAGATGAATTTATTCAAGTAGGAGCCTCTACTCCTCAAGTGGAAACAATTAGTTGAGAACCAATTAACAAGGAGTTGGAAAGCAATACAATGGGTATCACTACATTTGGGAAACCCAAACATGGTTGTTACTGAAAGTCACTCACCACTGGTGAGGGTTCAAACCTGTTTCCAAGATCCTGGATTCCCATCTCTGCCTAGAGAAAGCTTCACTTAGCTCCAGTTCTCCCCAATCCCTCATTTTATTTCAGTCCAATTCTCCCACAAAATAGGTTTTTTTTTCTCAAATTGTGGCATTGAATTTTACAAGCATGTCATTTGAATTCTTTCTCTCCATCATGTGTCACCCTGTGTGGGTCTGAGTTCATTCCTAAGGCCACCTGCTTCCTAAAAGGCAGCATGAGGACGGCTCACGGGCTGGTGACATCGCTTCTCCCATCAAGCCCTGACTCAGGGTGACTTCAGGATTCAGAGAAGCACTTTTTCTCCCATTATTAGTTTTCTCCATGAAAATAGCTTCTCCTCCCGAGGGTGATACGTAAACATTGATGTTTATTAAAGTGTACACTGTATTTTAAGGAATTCTAAATAAAAGGAGAATATAAAAATGCATTAGCAACTAATTACAGTTAAAGTTCTTTCCGTATCCTTCAACTCTTACCATTGGTGTTTAGTTTAACACTTCCTGGTTCTGTCTTCACACCTGACTACCTGGACCGTTTCCTGGTGGTAGGACCTCTCATGGCGGGCATCCTCCTCACTCTGGGCTCGCATCCCTCAAACCTCTCATCCCTACAACTCGTCCCCTCCAGAAGATGTCACCTTGCTTCTGTTGCGTGCTGGAAGCCGGGGGCCCTAATTCTTACGACGTAACTGGCCACTACTTCGCTCTTTCCTCTACTGGAGGTGTCAGAAAGTTATCTTTTTGTTCCATGAGAACGGAGAGAAACTGGAAAAGAAGACATATATATACAGAAGGTGACAAAAAATATGCACACATTTTAAGATAGGAAAAAAACTGTATTAAAATTGTAAATACTGGATGTATGCTGATGATGTTTGTTGTCTTGTATATTGTATCTTGTATCACTCGTAATTGCACAAGTCAAATGTGACTTGAGTATTACAATTTTGATACAACCTTTTCCTTTGTTAAAATGTTATACATTTTTTTGGCACTGTGTGTATATATACGCACATATACATATACACACATACATATACATACATAGATGTAAAATCTGTGATACATACTATGTTGGAATTAATTATCTGATTCTTTTCCTTCCCAGGAATTCCCTCGTACCCCCTCGCAAGGACCATTGACCTCACTTACAAGTACATTTCATTGCCTTTTGAGCCAGTTCTAAGCAGAGAAACCCTCTGAAATTGATTTATATCTGAAGACTTGGAGGTATAACCAGAATTGTGCTGTAAATATTTAATAGTTTGTTCGGGGGTAAAGGGACAGGGATAAAGGGTAGGCATGACTTGTAGCATTTGCCATTTGCATGGTTTAAATACTTCTGATCTTAAGTTTCCAGTGGTTTTAAGCTGGTCTTAAGTTTCTGATGGTCTTAAATTTCCATGGCTGGTCTTAAGTTTCCAATGGTTTTAAGCTTTCAATGTGTTGCTGAATGTGGAATCAAAACCATTTGATATTAATTGGTCCTACAGGCTCCAACATACCACTAGACACAAACTTTCAAAATGTATTAAACAGCTCAGGACAGATTTTGAAACACCCAGTCACAAATTTGGGGGCCCCACATGCATTCCAGATCTTTGCTTCCTGCAAACTCTCTGGATTACCTGAGTACAAAGTCAGATATATTGTCCTTATGTAAATTTTAAATGTGAAAACATTGGAATTTTTTTTAAGACCTAAGATAGTTAAAGCTAGGAGCCACTATTTATATCAAATCCATCAGCTCTCAACATGATTGCATTAAGCAGCACCCCTGTTCACTCCCGCATTAGTGGATTACGATGGTCCCGTTGCTAAGATTATTTCAGATTGCAGCTGAGAAAGTGTTTGAACAATATACCTACACTCAGAACTAATCCTGAGTTGAAGAAGAAAGTGCGTAAATAGTGGGAGGAAAATTGCCTGATTACAAAGAATAGTTCTTCAGTTGTGTTTCCTGAGGTGTATCCATAGGACAATCATGCACAGAAGAAATCTTCCTTGGAGACAAAATGAAAATTAATTCAAAATCATTCGAATAACTGATATTGACAATTCATCATTTATAGCCCCAATTCTTCCTCTTCCATGAAGACATTCTACAACATCTTGCTGCAAAAACGACTTGTCTCGCCACCCAGGGGATAAACCTTTGAAGGAAGTGACAGACCGGATGTCCTTTGTGTCCTCCACAATAGAGAACAGGTAACACTCCAGTCACGTGTTGCTGTGTAACAAATCATCCCGAAACCAAAGGGCATAGAATAACAACATTCTTTTATTGGCTTTCAGAGTTCAGCTGGGTGGTTCTGAGAGCTCTCAGAAAGCTGCAGTCAGCTGCGGGTCTGACACTTGGCAGCAGGAGGCCATCCGAGCGTCCCTCTATCTGCACAGCCTCAGAGCTTCTCCACGCCATCTCGCCAACAGAATGAGCTTGGGCAGCCACGCTTCTCACATGATGGCGCAGAGCTCCGCAGGGGAATGTCCTGAAATAAACTGGGAGAAGAAAATGCATGGACTTTCCTTACCTAATCTCAGGGGTCACAGGACTTCAAGTCTGGAGAGGCAATCTCAAAGGGGAGACAGAATCCCACCTCCATTATTTTACTTTTTTTTAAACTTCAATAACTGTCAGATGATAAATTGATTTGTTTTCATGAATGTATAAACCTGTGAAACAATCGTCACAACCAGGATAATGAATTTGCCAATCACTGAAATTGGTAAAATGTGATTCTGAAATTTTTCTCATCCTCCTTTGTGATCCCTTCTTCGTCTCCTTCCTCCCAACCCTAGGCAACTACTGATGGACTTTCCATTACTATTCATTAGTTTGCATTTCTAAACTTTACATAAATTGAATCCTACAAGACGTACTCTTTGTCATCCCTTTGTGTTCCCTTCCTTCAGCAAAATTATTTTGAGATTCATCCATATTGAAATTCATTGTTTATTGTTTGGTTGTGGAGTTGCATCCCTCTGTGTAGATATTCTACATTTTGCTTATCCATTCTGATGTTATGGCTATTTGGATTGTTTCCAGTTTGGGGCTACTATAAACAAAGCTGCTATGAATATTCATGAAAATCCTGTGAATGCCTATATGCTTTTGTTTCTCTTAGGTTTCATCTTACCTGTGAGTGAAGTGGCTGGATCACATGGTGTGTGTTTAACTCTTTAAGGAACTCCAAACTATTTTTCAAAGTGGCCACACCACTTCACACTACATCAAATATATTTTACATTAACTCTGATGTATTGGAGTTTCAGTTTCTCCACATCCTCACCAACACTTGTTGCACTACGGCTTTTACGAAGAGATGAATGTTGGTATTTCACTGTAGTTTTCATTTGCATTTCCCTCATACCTAACATTGGTGAGCATCTTTTTGTATGCTTTAGTGCCATCGCTATATCTTCTTTGGTGAATTGTCTGAATCTTGCCTATTTTTTAATTAGGTCTTTTTTTTTTATTATAGTTGAGCTTTGAGACATCTTTATGTATTATAGGTACAAGTCCTTTATCAAATACAGTAGAGCCTCCATAGTTGACCACCTATCTAAATTGACCACTTTCTTGAGTTGACCTAATTTTCGCAGACTGGACATGTACCCCATGTACGTATCAGCACAGCAGGCCTAGTGTTGACCACCTTCATATGTGGACCAGTTTGTTATAGTCCCTTGGGGGCTCAACTTACAGAGTTCTGCTGGGTATGCTTTGCAAAGCTGTTCTTTCAGTCTGTCACTTGTGTTTTCATGCACTTAATGGTTTTCTTTTTCAACTTTTAATTTTGAAATAATTGTATATGCACAGGAAGTTGCAGAAAAAGTACAACCATTCTCATGTAGCCTTTCCCCATCTCCCCTGGTGGTTACATCTTGTATAACTATAGTAAAATATCAAGAACAGAAACCCAGGGCGCCTGTGGCTCAAAGGAGTAGGGCACCCAGCCCCATATATTGGAGGTGATGGATTCAAACCCAGCTCCGCCCAAAAACTGCAAAAAAAAAAAAAAAAGAACAGAAACCCAAGGTGGTACATAGAATGTGACATATTCAATAATATAGTGGTACATCCATATTATTAAATGTGTATATTAATGTAACCACCACCATTGTAAATTTATAGAACAATTTCATCATCACAAATACATTTCTTGCTGTGCTACCCAATTATAGTAACACTCCCCCCATTTTCCCTATCATCCCTGACTTTGGCAACCATGTATCTATTCTCCATTTATGTTGTTTTCATTTTGAGAACTTTTATAAAAGAAATAATATAGTATGTGACATTTTGAGGTTAGGTTTTCCAGTCAGCATAATTCCCTGGAGTCATCATAATTGTTATATGTAGCTGTAGTACTTATCGTTTTCATTGCTGGTTAGTATCCCATGATATACCACTATTTGTTTAACCACTCACTTACTGAAGGATATTTTTATTGTTTCCAGTTGGGGCTATTATAAACAAAGCTGCTGTGAACATTGTGTGCAGATTTTCATGCAAATGTATGTTTTAATTTCTCAGTGCTAAATACCCAGGAGTGTGATTGATGGGTTATGTGGTAAGGGGTTGTTTAGTTTTTAAGAAACTGCTACACTATTTTTCAAAGTGGTTGAACCATTTTACATTCCTATATTATTGCTCATATAATACATGTATGAGTAACCTAGTGTCTCTGTATCCCTATCAGTATTTGATCATATTTTTTGTTTGTTTGTTTTTTAAGCCATTCTGATGTGCTTATTTCTTGTGGCTTTAATTTCTATTCCCCTAAAGGCTAATGATGTTAAACATCCTTTCATGAGCCTATTTGCCCATATCCACTTCAATGAAATGTCTGTTCATGTCTTTTGCACATTTTCTAATTGTATTTTATTTTACTCTTAAATTTTCAGAATTATTTATATAGTATACACAAGGCAATTAATTGTGAGTTTAATTATCTTGTTAAAAGATTTAAATGAGAAAAAATATAAAATAACCATTTCCAGTACTTTCTATTTCCATCTGATCTCACTTTCTTTCCTTCTTAAGGAATTTCTTTAACTTTTGTGAAGCATGGTTCTCTGGGTGATAAACTCTTTCAGTTATTGTTGTATATATGGAACTGGAACATTTTCATTTTTGGAATTTTTTTGCTGGATATAAAATTTTAGGTTGACTTTTTTTTCTTCCTATAAAGGTATTGCTCCACTGTCTTTTCACTTGATTATCCTAAGGAGGAAATCTACTGTCTTCCTTATCTTTTTAATCTATAAAAATGCATTTCTTTTCCTCTGATTGGTTTTAAGATTTTTTTTCCTTATCACTGGTTTTAAACAATTTGATTAGTGTGGTTTTCTTCTTCTTTCCTGTGCCTGGGGCTTTTTGAGATTTTTGGATAATTTTCATCAAATTTGGAAAACATCTCACCATTATTTTTTTCAAATATTTCTTTGATTCTTAATATACTAAGCTTCTTGAAATTACATCGATCACTGATGCTCTTTTCAATTTTTAAGCTACTTTTTTCTGTGTGTTTCATTTTTAATAGTTTCTATTACATGTCTTCAAGTTTGTCAGTATTGTCTTTGGCAACGTCTAATCTGCCATCAACCACATAAGTACATTTTCTATCTTAGATATTATAGTTTTTAATCCCTGGAAGTTTGGTTTGGGGGTCTTGTTTTACTTTTCCCTATTTATACTTAACTTTTTGAACATCTAACTGTTCAAAATGTTTTAATGTTTTAATGTTTTTGTCCTCTAACGCTAACATTTCTGTGAATTCTAGGTCAGTTTCAATTGGTTATTTTTTCTCTTTATTATGGGTTGTTTTTCTCACTTGTTGGTACACCTGGTAACTTTGGATTGATACTAGACATTCTGAATTTTCCTTTGTAGGAAGGTGGATTTTTTTGTTATTCATTCATTAAATATTCTTGAGCTTTGTTGTGGGATGTATTTAAATTACTTGGAAACAGTTTAATACTCGTGGGCCTTATTTTTCAGATTTTTTATGTGGAACCAGAGCAACATTTAATCTAGGGTCAACTATTCCCCATTCTTGACACCAGGCCCTTCTGAGTACTCTACCCCATGCCTTTCGAATTATAAAGCTTTCTAGTTAGTTGATAGGAATAGACACCATCCCCTGCCCTGTGAGATGCCCATATTTGTGTGAGGAAACTACCTAAGGCCAAGAAAAAAACAGAGTATTCAGTGCTCTGCCAAATACTCGAAGGGCACACTCTGCAAATCTCTGGACTTCTTTCTCTGTGTGGCTTTCTTTTTCTTCTTCTTTTTTGAGACAGGGTCTCCCGCTGTCACACAGGCTAACAGCAGTAGAATCATCCTAGCTCACTGAAACCTCAAACTCCTGGGTTCAAGTGATCCTCCTGCCTTAGCCTCTTGAGTAGCTGGGGCTACAGGTGTGCACCACTATGGCCAGCTAATTTTTCTACCATTTTAGAGATGGGGTTTTGCTATTTTTGAAGCTGGTCTCAAACTCTTGGCCTCAAGCAATCTTCTTGCTTGGGCCTCCCAACATGCTAGGATTACAGGATTGAGACACTGGGCTGGCCTGCTCTCTCCCTGTGGCACTGCGTCTGGTGTCCCGCATTGCTTTCATCTACTAAGACTCTCAACCACAGCTCCTCAACACAAAGAGTCCAGTGGGCTCTGCCTAGATTCCTCTGTTTTATGACACAGTTTGGAAACTCTCTAAAGTCACTGAACTGGAGCAACGCTGGGTTCATCTCAGGTGTTCCCTGCCTCCTAGAGATCGCCGTCCTTCACCTGGACTCCATCCAGGGTTTCAAAATTGACTGCTTCCAATTTGATGTTGTTGCTTTTTTTTGTCATTGCCATTGTTTCAGATGGAGGGGAAAACCTAGTTCTTGTTACTGCACCTTGATCTTGATCAAAGCAGAAAAATTCTACTTGTTAATGGAAAAAGTGTCAAATAACTTTTTAATCACCAAACAGAGTCATCATCGGTGTGGATTATTGAAACAGGCTGATGGGAATTAATACTTGGGGGATCCAATTACTTGTAATGTGCTTAGATTTCCTGTTTCATCCTCACAGCAACCTGAAGAAGTAGGTATTCCACCCCCATTCGACATATGACTGTAACATAAGCTCCATGAGGATGAGAGTTTGGTTTGTCTTATGAACTGTCGAATCCTCATAGCCTTGGCATAGTACCTGATACGTATGGGCAGTGAACAATAGACTAAAGATGAGAAATCTAACATACAGCTTGTTAAGTGAATTACTCAGTGTCAAAGCTAACAAGTCACATATCTGGTGTTAAAATCCAGTTACTAACTGACATATCTATTTGGTTGCCACTAGTTACACTGAGCTCAGCAAAATACACCAACTTGTGATAATTAAAATGAACTGTCTTATCTTTTCAACAAATGGTGCTGGAAAAATGCTGGATATCCATGTACAAAAGGATATTATATACATTTTCTAACAACATTGTATTCTAACCTCGTTTAGAAAAAATAACTCTAAACCAGGGGTCCTCAAACTACAGCCCACCGGCCACATGCAGCCAGCCGAGGACATTTATCCGGCCCGCCGGGTGTTTTTGCCTCCGCTGCCTGTCCTGTTTAGCAGCGGACTCATCCCGGGCTGCAAAATCTGTCAGTGGAAAAACCACTGGTTGCATTCCCAAACAAAACGTGTGGATGCACCAGAAAGTTGCAAAAGGAGTTCCAATTCAGAATTAAAGAGCTTCATCTCCATGAACAGGACATACAGCTTTTCCATAACCCATTTTCTATAAACATTGAAAATGTGGAGGTCCCTCAAGTCACTGCTCCGGCCCCACCTCGAGCCAGCGTCTCCGGCAGGCAGGAATCAGGCGCTGAAGGGCGCGGCAGGGGTGGCCAAGCGCTCCTGCTGCTCCCGCTCCGGCTCTGCGCAGGTGGTAGTTTTCTGGCTTCTCCATGGGGCTGGCCTGCGGCGCCCGGATGCTCTAAGAACGTTTCCACTGTTGCTCGGAGGACACACGCAGTGGGATTCAGAATTCCTAGAGAATTGCCTTTGTGAGAAGCTGGAAGTATTTCTTTAAATTCCTTCTCTTAGTTTTTCAAAGAGACATTAAGAAACCATGAACAACATTAGTAATGAAGAGTTTGACTGCCACTTGCTTGATGAAGGTTTTACTGCCAAGGACATTCTGGACGAAAAAATCAATGAAGTTTCCTCTTCTGATGATAAGGATGCCTTCTATGTAGCAGACCTCAGAGATGTTCTTTTTGCAGTTTTTTTTTTTTGGCCAGGGCTGGGTTTGAACCTGCCACCTCCAGTATATGGGGCCAGTGCCCTACTCCTTGAGCTACAGGCACCACCCCTTGGAGATGTTCTGAAGAAATACCAAAGATGACTAAAAGCTCTTCCTCGTGTCACTCCCTTTTATGCAGTCAAATGTAATGACAGTAGAGCCATT
>CAUYRH010037882.1:0-13001 GCA_963574655.1 Perodicticus potto | reverse complement strand
CTAGTGGATATTTTTAATTCTTTTGTCACTGTGGAAGTTGGAATTTGGTAAGAAGTTTCTGGTTGAGAAAAGTTTGAAGGTGGGGGATTACGCTCGTCATTATGGAGGATAGGTTTGAGAATATCCTGGTGAGCTGGTGTAGTTATAGCAAATTTCTTCAACATGTGGATGTCATTAAAGTATTTAATTTCTATGTCATAAATGAAACTCAGTTTAGCTGGATACAGGATCCTGGGTTGAAAGTTATTTTGTTTTAGGAGATGAAAAGTTGATGACCTTTCTCTTCTAGCTTGGAAGGCTTGATCAGAGAGATCTGCAGTTATTCTAATATTCTTCCCCTTGTAGGTAATGGATTTCTTGCGTCTGGGTGGTTTCAGAATTTTCCCTTTCATATTAACTTTAGTGAACTTAATTATGATGTGCCTTGGGGATGTCTTATGCGGGTTGAGTCGTGCTGGGGTTCTGAAACTGTCTGCTATCCGAATTTCAGAATCTCTTGGCATGTCTGGAAAGTTCTCTTTCACAATCTCATAAAGAAGAGATTCTGTGCCTTGTGATGCCACGTCATCGTTTTCAGGTATCCCTATGAGGTGAATATTGGTTTTCTTCACGTTATCCCAAAGCTGTCTGAGAGAATGATCCATTTTTCCCTTCCATTTCTCTACCTCTTTTTAGGTTTGGGAGCATTCAAAAGCTTTGTCTTCCATGTCAGAAATCCTTTCTTCCGCTTGCTCCATTCTGTTACTGAGGAATTCTACTGTATTTTTCAGATCTTTGAAGGCTGCAACTTCTTGTCTCAATGTGTCAAAATCTTTGGTCATTTGGTCTTTGAATTCCTTGAATTCTTGAGACAATTTCTGAAATGCTCCCAGAATTTCTAATTCCAATTTTTCCTCTATTTTATTGATCTTGTTTGCAATCCAAATTCTGAATTCGATTTCTGACATCTCAGCCATCTGTTTATGCATAGGATCGTCATTTGTGTCCACCAAATCGTTCCTTGGGAGGATTGATCAACTCTGGTTGTTCATGTTTCCAGAGCTTTTTCGCTGATTCCACCCCATATTTATTTTGCACCATTTGGCTGGATGAGTAGGTAAGAATAAGTTGGGTTGGGGGTTCTAGGAGTAGTGATTGACCAGTCCTTTGCCTGTAAGCTGGGACTGGTGTTTGTACCTTTTCACCTAGAGTTTTCCCAACCCGTACTTTGCTGCTGCCTGTGAAACTGGGGGCCTTCTTGATGTGGTGGGGTTAAGTGGCTCTGTCTTATTTTCAGCTGGTCTCTGTCTTACCTTAGAGAATCAGTTACTCTGTGTTGGAATCTGAGCTCAGATCAAAGACTTGAAAAGTCTCTGGTGACTAGATACAAGGAGTCTGCTGGCAGCTCTAGTATAACTCTATTTCTCAGATCTTTGAGGGCTGCAAGTTCTTGCCTCAATGTGTCAAAATCTTTGGTGATTTTTTTCTTTGAATTCATTGAATTCTTGAGACATCTTTTGAATTACTCCTTGAAATTCTAATTCCATCTTTACCTCCATTCTGTTGATCTTATTTGCTATACAAATTCTGAGCTCAATTTCTGACATCTCAGCCATTTGTTTATGAATGGAATCTTGTGCTATGTCTGCTATATCATTCCTTGGGTAGTTGATTTATTCTGATTATTCATATTGCCAGAGTTTTTCCACTGATTCTGCCTCATGATTGCTTTTTACCGGTTGGCTAAATGGGCAGGTAAAGTGAAATTGTATTGGGAGCTCCTGGAGTTGTGGTTAACCAGCTATTTCTCAAGCTTCTGGGACTGGTGACTGCAGCTTTTCCCCCTTCAGCTTTGCAAAGGACCTGTACAATATTACAGTGTGAGGCTGATGAAACTTGCTTGGTGTGGTGGGGTTAGGTGGCTCTGTCTTGTATTCAGCTGATCCTTGTCCAGTCCTTGTAGATCAATGACTCTGGCTGGAAGTCTTAGCTGAAGTTTGCTTTCTTAGAGTCGCAGCTTGCCTCAGCAGAGGTGACCTGCAGTTATCACTCTTCTCTCTTGGATTGGCTCCCAGTCTTCAGCTTATTTGGGTACTTTCTGGACAATGTCCTTCCCTCCGTATGGGTGCTTCTGTCAAAGGCTGGTTCCAGTTGGCCATCTTTCCCCTCCTACATATATATTGTTAGGTAGCTATATATATCTGAATAGATAACTCTCTCCATATAGAGAGAGATATATAACTACCTATATACACAGAGAGAGAGAGAGAGAGAGAGAAAATGCGAAATCTCTAGAGAGAGACTTTCGACAGCCCCATGTAAACATGTTAAAGAGATTACCAACTCAAAGAAAATAGACAAATGCTTCTTAAAATCACATATAAAAGTAAATCTTAAGCAAAATCTGTACTGAGATATAATTTCTAACTTAGAAATGGCAGAAATGCAAAGGTGTCACAATGTGCTGTGAGACTGAGTATGTGTGGACATAGGCAGTCTCACACCTTGTTGCTAGGAAAGCTTGACTCATCTCCTATGGAGGCAGTCTCACACCTTGTTGCTAGGAAAGCTTGACTCATCTCTCTCCTAATATTCCATGAATATTAATCTTTTGACATAACAATCAAATTTCTTAGAAATATATCCCAAAGGCTTATTTGGAAAAATAACAAGACTTTTATACAAGATCATTTGTTGGAGAATTGGAAAAATTAAAATATATTTCTAAATTCTAAATACAAATGTTTATGAAAAATAACAATGAAAGGAAGACTATATTCAGAAATAAATGATAGTGAAATGATAGAAATTTAAATCTGTGTGAGACAACAGAAGAATTGTTTTGAGGGAAATGTATATGGTTTTAGTTACTGACATTAGAAAAGAAGAAAGCAAATTTCCAGATTAACTATAAATCAGTGTTAAAATACCGTTCAAAATATGTAATAATGTGAAAAATAAAGTTAGAAAAAACACATAAGAAACTCAAATAATATAGATAGATGGGAATACAAATGAAAACACAAAGTAATAATATAGAAAAAAGGATAATAACAGCTCCATCCATGTAAATATGAAAGAGGAAAAGTCACCATCCTTCTTTAAGGCTGCATAATATTCCATGGTATACATGTACCAAAGTTTATTAATCCATTCGTGTATCGGGCTCTTGGGCTTCTTCCATGACTTAGCAATTATGAATTGGGCTGCAATAAACAATCTGGTACAGATATCTTTGTTGTAATTATGAAGCAAATTTATATCTTTCAAGCAAAGGCTACAACCCATTTATTGCACAAGAAGATGGGGAAAGGGGAGAGTGAGGGAAGGGGAGAGAGAGGGTGGGGGAAGAGAGGATAAAGGGTGAGATCACACTTGTGGTGCATATTTGAAGGGTCAGGAGAAAACTTCTAAATACGGATCAAGAATGTTTTCACATAGTAAATGAGAAAATATCATGTATGTTATATCAATCAGGTTGATAAAAATATCTGCGATTGTATGTGAAGCCCGCACACCGTACCCCATGACTGAATTATTGTACACAGCTATGACTCAATAAAAAATAATTTTAAAAAAGGATAATAACAAAAAAAAACAAAGCCAAAGTTTATTTTTTGAAAAAGTATACTAGATAAGTCTAAATCTAATTATAGAGGCATTATCAATGGATAAGTAGATATTATAAATAGCTTTATTACAGTATACTTAAAAATGCATGTCAAATGGCGACAATCCCAGAAACATAACTTTCCCAAAATGATTAATGAATTAAGTATTCTAAATAACATTATACAGGCATAAATTTGGACTTTTCTTGCTCTCTGTCTCGTCCACCCTCAACAAGTAACAGTAATGGCATTATCAGCAAAATACCAAAATTCAATGGAAATATAATTTTGATCATTTTGAAATATTTCCTTAAAGTGAATAAATGGGATAATATCTGGTTCATCATATTTAAACACTATGATCTTAATATCAAAATCAGATGAAGATAAAGAAAAAAAAGAAAAGAAAGAAGAATAGGAGAGGAGAGGAGAAGGGTGGAGAGGAGAGGAGAGGAAAGGAAAGAAGAGAAGAGAAAAGAAAAGAAGAGAAATGAAAAGAAAAAAAGAATAGAAGAGAAAATAAAAGAAAATTATGGGCCAGTCATACTCAGGAGAGCTGATATAAAAAAAATTTTAAAAGAGTAGAAGGTATTAACTTCAGTTCGAAGAACAAAAACCCAAACAAAATGGTGAGTGTCCAGTTTAAGACATCATAGCAAGGCTCAACTATAACTTGGACTTTACTTAACAAATGCAAACAATGCAACCTAATAGTTTATACCCATATATTAATGTAGGGAAGAAAAAGACAACATAGCATGAAGTGCTAGAGACCTTTTCAATAGTTTTTTTAAAAGAGTCACAAGTCCTGAGGATGGACGTTGGAGACATTTTTGTGAAGAAAGTGAGATATGAAGTTAGTTTGGGCCAGGCACTGTGGCTTCTGACTGTAATCTCAGCACTCTGAAAGGCTGAGGTGGGAGAATTCCTGGAGCTCAGGAGTTCAAGACCAGCCTGAAGAAGAGTGAGACCCTGTTTCCACTAAAAAAATTAAAACTAGTGGAGTATAGTGGCTCATAATTGTGGCCCCACCTACTCAGGAGGCTGAGGCAAGAGGATTGATTGTTCTAGCTAGCCCAAGAGTTTGAGGTTGCTGTGAGCTATGATGCCACGGTACTCTACCCTGGGCAACAGAGCGAGATCTGTCTCAAAAACAAACAACAGAAAAGTTCCAAAGAATAGGTAATTTTATTCTTGGAGAAGAGGTAGAAATATTTTAGGGTACTTGTTGTATGTGGGGAAAGTGACAAAAACAGTCTGTCTGGGACACAGGCTATAATGGGAGAATAGTGAGAAATAATGTAAGAGAGAAAGAATACCTGCTTAATCACAGCTAATCAAGATTTCACCCTTAATGAATAATTAGGAGCAAGAGGATTTGTAATTGATTGGCGTCTTGGAAGCTGGAATATGGTTTCACGGATGGGTGATGGATGCACAGACTGATAGGCAAGCAAATGAACAGATGAATTTCATGTTGTCTTCGTCGTTGAAAAGGTAAGAGTTTAAAGTTTCAGTTTCCCATAAATGTAATCATTAAAAACTGAATGTAGTGGTAAAAGAAAGACAGTAACTCAAACCATACACATACAGCATTTCATGAAAAATCAAGGTATTACCTTCTCCAACACCATCCTCAGTTTCATCCTGCCTTTGCTCATCTGCATCTAAATCAATTCGTTCTTCTGTACTGTTTCGAAGAACCCAACACAGGCAATACAGCTGAATAGAGGAGAATACAAACAAGTATGTTAGTAAGAAATATTTATAATATGCTGATGCTACCTTTTACTACTGCGTAGTTTTAAAAAATAAAACTGCACAGAAGAGTATAGATCATGAAGATAATGTCTCCTACCACGCTCATTCACAAAAGCATGCCACCTGTTTCAAATGATCTCTGCTTTTAATTCTGGTAGTTACTCAGAACTTTAAATAATATACATAAAATTTATAGTTCTGGATTTAAAATTTTGGAAGCATTAAGATTTAACTAACCTACCTTCACTACTAACCCTAGCTTCATTCATTTTTCTTATCATCCAAATGTTGTTACCTAAAACATTATTTCTTTCAGTTTGTGTAGTGGATGTTTTTTCAACTTTTAGAATATCTTCCTAAGTTCTCTTTCTGGATCTATCATGCTCAGTTGGTACTGTTCTTGAGTTACAACTGCAATTAATACCCTTACATTTCCCTTTTCCCAACCTGTCTCAAAACATTTGTAAGCTATACCATTTTCTTAAACCCTTAAGTTTTATAGTTGTAATTTTTTCTGTAAATATAATTTTAATGCAATAGCATTTATGCTATCATATACTTTACCATATTTTGGCCACAGATACAAGACATGGCATTGGGCACAATGAATAACACCAGCACTGGAATATTCTGAGAAAATTATTCCAAGCATCAGTGGGCTTTTTAATCCACAATTCATTTTTTCTTATTAAATCATAGCTCTGTATATTAGTTAAATCAAGGGGTACAATGTGCTGGTTTCATATACAATCAGAAATATTTTCATCAAACTGTTTAACATAGCCTTAATGGCATTTTCTTAGTATGAATTTCTTATTGTATGAAGCATTTCTTTTTGTATGAAGACATTTGTATTCTGCATTTAGTAAGTTTCACCTGTACCCTTTTAACATGCACCATAGGTGTGGCCCCACCAATTACCCAAGTCAGTGAAGGACAAGGAGGGGGGAAAGATGGATAACTAGAGACATAGATCACCAGAATGTCCCAGATAGGAAATATTTTAGATGAAAAAAAAAAAAAAAACCAGACGTAATTCTAAGGGAAAAGTGCCAGCTCCTTCTGAAGAATCTGTGGGAAGAAGTTGTGGAAACAAACAGGAAGGAGCAAGACTTTGGCAGAGATCAACCACTCAGACACTTGGAGTCCTTTGGAAAGGATATGTGGGCTCTGTTTCTCCTTCACACACATCTCTGGCAGACTGATGGCTACAGACCTGCTGGAGAGGTTTTCCATCCCCATAAGCCCCAAAGCTGCTGCCAGTGAATGAAGAACTT
Source organism: Perodicticus potto (assembly GCA_963574655.1). NCBI lineage: Eukaryota > Metazoa > Chordata > Mammalia > Primates > Lorisidae > Perodicticus > Perodicticus potto. The sequence continues at coordinate 6,373 of CAUYRH010037882.1, read as the reverse complement.
CTTGAAAACAAAATACTAGGTGGCCATCTACAGAAACCTGAGTTAAGATGATGGATGCTATGGTGTGTCCCTGCCCATTGTGTGCCTTTGTGCTCCCCTGAGAGCTACTGATGTTCATGTCACTGGTCCCACCAGAAACACTTCCCAATGCCTGTCCAGAATGTGGTGGACACAGTGGACTTGTGGGTCTCAGGGGAACTGTGTGATTCAAGAGCTAAGACATCCCAGGCAGGCTTCCTTCTTGGGATAAATACAAAGGATACCAGTGTGCCAGATCACTTCCATGCAGACTCTTCCCCCACCCCTTTCTTCTCCCCTTCCTATTGCTGCTGAGTGGCACATGTTGCCTAAGGGACAATTGACCTGGTCTCTGGGGCAGCTGCTTCCCCCCTGTTGGTATGTTCCCTACAAAGAGGCTCCCACAGAAAGTGGGGGCTCATACTTTTCCTGTTATAGACATGCTAGTGGACCAAGTGGTGCTTGGACTGTGAGATTCCTGCCTGACAGCCCTCCCTGGTTATGCTTGCCTGGCTGCTTCAGCAGAGCAAGGTATGCACCCACATGGAGGGGCATTAAGCCTACTTGATCACTCCATGCACAATTTGGAATCAGCACATGTCTCTGTGGAATGGTCAGCAATTGAAATTGGAGGACAGGGGCAGTCCCCTAGTCCAAATCCCATACACCCAGGATTCAACCTAGATTCTCGAGGGAATAGAGTGGAGATTTGTGAACTAATATCAAGAGGTAAGGGAGCTCAGGGCAGAATTGAAAGGAGAGTGCAATGTGGATCCAAACTCACAGTACATCCCTCCCCTCACATGAAAGCCAATCTCTCCACACTGGGCAAAATCCTGGGAAGAGAAGATCCCAGCCTTTGACACCTTTGTGATGAGCTCAGCTACTTTGAACTGCTACAAGTGGAAGGATATCTTGGAGCAGGGGAGAAAAGAGTATAGTCTGTGCATTTCTGCCAGATGATGAATCCCAGAGGGGTCCTCTTCTGTGAGGAGACTTTGGGTTTGGTGGGGGCCATTCAGCCCATCCATGGAGGCTCCCTACTGGCCTTACATTTGTCCTTCAATCCCCACCAGGACAGCTTTTATGCCCACCTTTATGGAGGCTGAAGGAAGATTCACCCCACCCACTCCCAGCCAGCCTCTCTTTTCCACCAAAAAGATCCAGGGCTCCACTGCCTGCCTTAGGCATTGGAATGCTTTTCCTAAAGTGCCAGAGCCCCTCACAGGTCCACCAAAACAAAACTGCAGCTGGATATTTTCAACAATCACCACTTAGTGACAGGGAGGACAACTTATACAACGCCAAACAGTATTTACTGAGTCAATCATACAGAGCTTGGCTGGATCTCACCCAAAAGCAGCTCCTACTGTCATAGAGAATGAACCTACCATCCCAATATAATTCACATTGTTAAGAGACAAGCCAATTAAAAACATTCAGTGGCTCGGGTGGCACCTGTGGCTCATTGAATAGGGCACTGGCCCCATATGCCAAAGGTGGCAGATTCAAATCAGCCTCGGCCAAACTGCAAAAACAGAAAAATACTCAGGCCTGTGGTGGGCGCCTGTCATCCCAGCTACTCGGGAGGCTGAGGCAAGAGAATCACCTAAGCCCAGGAGCTGGAAGTTGGTGTGAGCTGTGTGATACCATGACACTCTATCAAGGGCAATAAAGTGAGATGGTGCTGGGTGAACTGGCCAGTAACCTGTAGAAGACTAAAACTGGACCCACATCTCTCACCATTAACTCAGATAGACTCTCACTGGATTAATGATTTAAACTTAAAACATGAAACTATAAAAATTCTAGAAGAAAGTGCAGGGAAAATTCTTGAAGGAATCAGCTTGGGTGAATTTTTTATAAGGAGGACTCCCCAGGCAATTGAAGCAGTATCAAAAATACACTACTAGGACCTGATCAAACTAAAAGGCTTCTGCACAACCAAGAACATAGTAAGTATAGCAAGCAGACAGACCTCAGAATGGGAGAAAATATTTGCAGGTTATGCCTCCAACAAAGGTTTAATAACCAGAATCCACAGAGATCAAACCTATTAGGAAGAAAAGAACAAGTGATCCCATCTCAGGGTGAGCAAAGGACTTGAAGAAAAAATTTCTGTAAAGAACACAGGCACCATGATTGCACTAATTTACACAGCTATGATTTAATTTTAAAAAGAAGAAGAAGACAGGCTCAGAGCCTACAGACACATGAATAAATGCTCACCATCCTTAATCATCAGAGAAATACAAATCAAAACTACTTTGAGATATCACCTACCTCCAGTAAGATTAGCCCACATAACAAAATCCCAAAACCAGAGATGTTGGCGTGGATGTGGAGAAAAGGGAACACTTCTACATTGATAGTGGGAATGCACACTAATACATTCCTTTTGGAAGGATGATTGGAGAATACTTAGAGATCTAAAAATTGACCTGCCATTTTATCCTGTAATTCCTTTACTAGGTATATACCCAGAAGACCAAAAATCACTTTACAATAAAGATATCTGTACCAGAATGTTTATTGCAGCCCAATTCATAATTGCTAAGTTGTGGAAGAAGTCCAAGTGCCCATGGACCCATGAATGGATTAGTAAATTGTGGTACAAGTACACCATGGAATACTATGCAGCCTTAAAGAAAAATGGAGACTTTACCTCTTTTGTGTTTACATGGATGGAGCTGGAACATATTCTTCTTGGCAAAGTATCTCAAGAATGGAAGAAAAAGTATCTAATGTACTCAGCCCTACTATGAAGCTCATCTATAGCTTTCATATGAAGGCTAAAACCCAGTTATAGCACAAGAAATGGGGAAAGGGGCAAGGGAGGGGAGGGGAGGGGGGAGAATGGGTGGAGAGAGGGCGATTGGTGGGATCACACTTACGGTGCATCTTACAAGGGTGCAAGTGAAAATTACTAAAAGTAGAATATAAATGTCTTCATATAGTGTTTTAAAGGCCATGAAGGCTATGTTAAATAGTTTAATGAAAATATTTTAGATTGTATATAAAGTCACTCCCCATGATTGCACCAATGTACACATTATGATTTAATAAAAATTAAAAAAAAAAGAAATGAATAACATATTAACCTCCTTTGTATAGTAGGTAAAGTGACCATTTCAATTTTTTGAACAAGTGTGGAATATATCGAATCACTGACCACATTTATTGCTAGGTCAGCATAATCATTCAATAATATAACAAAAGCATATAACTCTGCCTTTTGTACTGATGAATAAGGAGATTGTTGTACCTTTTGAGAATGAAGACCAATATATCCAGAAATGCCTAATTTATTAGCATTGGTATAAAAAGTTTGAGCATCTGAAATGGGTTCTGATTTAAAAATCTTAGGTAAAATCCAAGAAGTGTTTTTAAGGAACTGAATTCTTTTATCCTGAGGATAATGATTGTCAATTATTCCAATATAATCAGACAAAGCAATTTTCCATTCAATATTTAACATAAGTAAGTGATTAATCTGGTTATTAGTTAAAAGTACTGCTATCTTTTCAGGATCTCTGCCTACTAGTTGTCTGAGCCTTTGATGACCTTTTAAAATTATTGACGCCATCTTGTAAAAATAAGTTTCCATCTTTTTAGATGCCTTATTTGATAAAAAGCACCATTCCATAAAAGCTATTCCTTGCACTATTAATCCTGTAAGAGAATGTATAGATGCAGACACACAGATATAAAAATTACTATTCTCAGAAATACGATTTAATTGAGCATCTTGAATATGTTCTTCTATCTATAGTAATTCTTTCTCAGCATCAGGAGTCAATGTCCTGGGGCTGTTTAAATTAGAGTCTCCCTCAAGAATGGAAAAGAGATTTTTAAGAGAATATGTAGGAATCCCTAAGGTAGGTCTAATCCAATTTATATCTCCTAATAATGTTTGGAAATCATTTAAAGTTTTAAGAAAATCTCTACAAATTTGAATTTAGGGGGGAATTTTGGCATCTTTAGGCTGCAGAGGGATGTTTAAAAAGCAGTCTTTTAAATCAATTATAATTATAGGATAACGTTTTGGAATTAAGGTTGGATTTGGGATACCTAGTTGCTAGGTTCCCATTGGTTGGATAATAGAGTTAATTTTTCTGAAATTAATAGCATTCTCCATTTTCCTGATTTCTTTTTTATCACAAAAACCGGACTATTCCAAGCACTTGTAGTCTGTTGTACATGGCCTGCTTGCAGCTCTTCCTCAACTAATTGACGTGGCACTTCTAATTTTTCCAGAGAAAGGGGCCACTGTTCAACCCATATCAGCTTATCGGTCTTCCATTGCAATGAAACGGTGAAGCACTGCACAGGGACCCCTAATAAAAATCTTCTGAAATGGTTGGCAAGCCTAGTCCTGTTTTGTCATTTCCCATACGGATTACTTCAGGCTCCCATACTGGAGTAGGGTGTGTAGGGTCATAACCCATGTTAAGCATTACATTTTTAGCAGCATTTGAAATAGTGGGGATAGTTAACATAGCTCCCCTTGTTGTAACAAGTCTCTTCCCCATAAGGTAACAGCTATGGGAGCAATGTAAGGACATAGCTGACTGCTTGTCCCTCTGGCAGTTTGCACTCTAAGAAAACTGTACTTTGCTCCATGTCTGACATAGTTCCTAAACCTAGAAAAGTGGCTTTAACTTTAGCTTTTGGCCAGTTCCCAGGCCACATGTAAGAGGCTATGATGGAAACATCAGCTCCAGCATTGAAAAAGCCTTTAATTTGGACTTTGTCCTTAAAAGACACAGTGCACTGAGGGCGTGAGTCATTCAAGAAAGTATGCCAAAAACCCTGTCTTCCTGTGCTGCCAAAGCCTCCTTCTCGAGTTACTGGGGCAGTCTTTCCTTTATAGTAAGGTAATATCAAAACCTGAGCCACAAGCTGCCCTGCTGACAGCTGAATATTTTTTGTTGCTGATGCCATTATTAAAATTTCTCCTTTGTAATCTTCATCTATAATTCCTAGATGAACATTAAGTCCCTCCATAGTGAGACTGCTTTTTCTTAAGATAAGACCCACCATCCCTGGAGGAATAGGGCTGTATACACCTGTAGGCAGCTTTTTAGGAGAATCCTTGTTATTAAGATTAACAACAGCCCAAATGGGAAGGTCTAAAGAGGCAATCCCTTGAGTAGCACAAAATAAATCCTGCACCTGTGTTTTATTAAGTTTTTAATTCTGGTTCATTTGGGCATGGGCGAGTCCATTGCTGACCGGGAACTGCTGTTGGGGGGACCTGCTCATATTGTTTTGCTGTGGGCCCCAAGGTAGGCCCAGATAGAAGTTTCCCTGCTCCTGACCAGAGCTGCTCTGTTCTTGGGGTTTCAAAATATTGCCATCTTTGTCTTTAACAGACCGGCATTCGTTGATCCAGTGATGCCCTTTTGCACATCTGCGACAGAACCCAGATGGCTTAGTACTATTATCTCCTTTCTTCCCTTTGTGGATTTCTTTTCTTGTATGACCAGTTTGGCCACTATTGAAGCATTTGAGCTTCCCGCTTTCTGCCTTTAATGCAGACGCTAAAGTGGTAGCCTGTAGATTAGCTTGAAACGTGCCTGACCCCACCTCCCTACAGGCATGAATGTACTGGTCAAGGGTTACATTCTCCTGATTTCTAATGCCAGCTAAAGCTTTCTTGCAGTCCACCTTGGCATTTTCAAAATCCAAATGTAAGAGCAACATTTTTCGAGCTTCTTCACCTGGTATGGAGTGCTCGATTGCCATCTGCAGGTGGGCGATGAATTCTGAAAAAGGCTCATTGTTTCTTTGCATTATTTTAGTAAAGGACTATCTTATTTCTCCCTTTACATCCAGAAGCTGCCAAGCTCTCATGCAAACAGCTTAATCTGAATTAGAAGTTCTTGAGCATATCTTAATTGAGCCTCCAAACTCTCTTGTTCCCCTGAACAAGTTAACTGATCAAAAGTAAAAGAGGGTGGGTTTGCAGCCCTGTTTTGCCACGCCCTGTAATTTGACTTCCTCCATCCACCAGGATCTAAATTGGATAAATTGTCCAGGGCTTAAAATGGTCTTTGCCAAGGTTTCCCAATCAACTGATAAAAAGGAATGATCGGCACAGTGAATTAAAAATGCCAATTACATAAGGAGAATTAGGGCCATACATATGCATTGCATCCTTCATTGTTCTTAAGAATTTCAACTCAATTTTCACGTCAGTAAGAAGAGTACATCCATCTGGCTGTATTTCCCTCAAAATGGGAAAAGCCATAGGGTCCTGTTTTGTGGACATAGACGGTAATGCAGATGAGGATGCAGGAGCATCATTGAGAACATTAAAAGTAGATGCCTCTATTGGGAAGTGATGGCGTGC